>JBBUKS010051221.1:0-10115 GCA_038050645.1 Hedychium gardnerianum
AGTCGTGCCCAGGGCATGGTCCAAATGAAGAAGTCTCTAGGAAATTTACATGACCATGCCTTTTGGCACGACCTGGAAATGGAAAACCTATATTGGGGAAGACACGATCGTGCCAAATGGCATGACCTGGTCATGGGGGTCTCTTGTCCTGATGCTGGTTCAGCTAGAATTGGCACGGTCGTGCCTTTTGGCATGACCTAAAAATGATAGCTTCTGGTGTTCAGCTGGAAACAACCCCTGAAGAAGGCATAGTCATGCCTCTTGGCACGACCCAGATATGGCATGCTCTGATAACTTCTACTCAACTTTGAAAAGGCACGGCTGCCCATGGACTCTTCTAGTGGGGAGCACTAATGAAGCACGATCATGTCTGTTAGGCATGACCTATCCTGGCTTGGTATGGCCATGCCTAAAGGCACAGCTGTGCCTAAAGGCATGACTTGCCCATGGACTCTTCTAGTGGGGAGCACTAATGAAGCACGGTTGTGCCTGTTAGGCATGACCTGACCGCCTTGGCATGGTCGTGCCCTTAAGAAGCACGATCGTTATTTCTAGTTCTGCTCCCAAGCTTACTCCAATGTACAATTCACTTCATTTTAGCTCCAAATAGCATCCTGTCAATGAAGATACAAAGAGAGCAGATCTCCAAACTAAAGGAGTAAAAAACATGACAATAATATGTGATGAAGTGCGATAATGTTGATCATATTCAATAGAATACAAGTAGATGTGTAACAAATAATGTCTAAAAGCATATATAATCTACGCACATCACATTCCAAGGAGTCATCGATGATCTGTCCACCTTTGAAGCTTGAAGATCATCCAAAGACACCGACAACTCATCCAACTAAGCTTTCTCTTCTCTTTACTTATATTTTTGAGTTGTATATTCTTTCTTTTATGTCTCTCGATTGTAACTCCATCTCCATGGAGTAATTTTCTTGATTCTAGGATTAGAGAGTAGTCCGATGTATTATGGGCATTCAATTTTGGATATTGTTTATCTTTCTCTATTACATGACATATTTATTCCATAGTCTGGCTTTATTGTGCATATACGATTGTGATATTGACCTACACCTTCATATCTCATAGGACATGGGGAAGGACAGAAAGATGAATCCAAATGTCCGACCCATAAATAATTGAGACGTGGGGATTCAGTCACAAAACTAGGACGGTATACCACGAGGTGATGGTGCCCTAATAGGGGAATCATTGGCTATCACAGAGATTAATGAGTCCACCTTGATTCCTCGTCACACAGTAAGGGAAGGCAACTAGGGAATCATTGGGCATCATGATAGGAGCCTCATTGAGAAAGTGATTCTTCAGCAATGTCGCTCTAAATGTAGGCATTGCATTTAGGTGGGCACGCCTATATAATTCCATCTATATTAGGATCTCGAGATAGGTCCACCTACAAGCGAACAAACATAATGATAGGAAAGTAAATAATACATAGGATGTCAATGGTCATCGTGGTGAAACCAAAATCTTAGGATCGTTCCCCCAATTCTGATTTCACCCTCGACTCCATGCTCTCTCTCTCTCTCTCTCATAAACTCTTACAAACTGTGATCTTTCTAGATAACCTATTTCATTAACTCAATTAGTACTCAACTTACAATTCTCATGGTATCGATAATCTTTTTACTTGATGACAACCGTGCACTTGCGGATTGTACATAATAAGTTTTTACCATCGTTATCGAAAACTGTGTCAAACTGATATTGATTGAGAAGTGATTTGGTTAATCTAGATTTTCTTTTCTTCTTTGCAATTTCTCACTTTTCTTCTTTTCTTCTTTTCTTCTTTTCTTCTTTTGTTCTTTACTATTTCATCTCTTTCTTTTTCTGACATCTCTCTTTCTCAGGTGAACATGTTTTCTTTGTACTCAAAGATGGAAGCTCTAATTCAAAGATTCAACCAAATTGTTGTTGTGAATTCTATTAATATCTATTGTGAGCTTTGTGGTGCAAAAGGTCACACGATTAATAATTGTTCGATACTATTTGATCTTGCATATAGAGTACATGGGGAAAAATAGGATGTCCTCCCTAAGGCCTTCTATAACACACTACCGTAGGACAATCATTGAAGGAACCCTCAAAATTTTTACAAGAGCAATCAAAATCAGGGAGGGCAACCTAATTATGGGTAGTCATCAGACTTTCAACAAACTACACAATTGTCAAGAATAGAGAAGATGCTTGAAAGCCCCATTACCTCATAGGCAGAGATGAAAGAGGATCACAAACCACTACAGGTATGGTTGAAAATATTGAGAAACGTATTAAATTGCTTGATACTTAAATGGTGTAGGTTGCTAGCTTATCATCAAGGACTTTGGGGATTTTTTCAGGACAGTCGGAGATGAATCCAGACAGTGAGGGTGACTGAGCTAATAAAGAGTTAGAAGCTACTTAGATATCGCATGAAGTGGAGCTCGAAGAATATGAATTTGATACTTTGATGAAAGAATGCACTACTTTAATTCAATTACCTTCAAACCTCAAGGTTCCAGAAGAGCCTTCCCTATCCGCAGTTGAGATCATGATCAACATTATACTTCCTTTGGTGATTGATGAAGAGTTTTCATAGCAGGTACCCATAGAAGAATCACATGGAAGACCTCATGATGACCCTTTGAAGATGAGTGTATTCAATAAAGGACTGAGAGCCGGAGCTTGCAAGTACTTTGCTCCTCCATGAGTAAGGTTTAGGAGATATGAAAAGCTTATAAGATCAAGCATATTTTCTAAAGGGCCAGAGCTAGTAGCAGAAGGATTAGAAAGTATCTAGCACTAACACGAGCATGATTCAAAAGATTTTTCATTGATGCACCTATCAAGAGAAGAGGGGAGCATGACCACCTTAAACCATACACTCCTGATTAAAACTATAGAGGTTAAGCTTATAACCATAAACAATCACTTCTTGGAAGGCAACCCAAGTTTCTTTCTTTGTTTTCATTTAAGTTTTTCTTTTATTTTATAGTTTTAACTTTTTGTTTTGTTTCAGGGCCAGAGGGATTCACGAGCTGGTTGTGGCAATCGCCACGGGTGTGGAGAGATTTCCAATGATGTGCATGGGTACACCGTGTCAAGAACCACGATCAAGCCATATTCTAGCATAAAACATTAAAAATAGTAAGCAACACGGGTTGGCCATTCCCCCAGGCACGATCATGTCAGTACAATAGTAGGAAACACAGTTAGGCCATGTCTCCCAGGTATAGTCGTATCTCACTGCAGACCAATTTTCAAACGACCATAACTTTTGATTTGGGATGAACTACGGGGTGTACAACTACTCAAATCAAAGATCTTTCGAAGATTTACAATTTAATACCAGATTCAATCTATAATGACCCAATTTTAGACCTAAAAAATATTGTTTAAAATACCTTTTTGAAGCCCATAAGAACTTTATTTAGGATAAAGATGCTCAAACGACATAGGAAGGGCTCAAACTTGCATAACAAAGGCAAGGACAAAGCACACGACAAGAGTAGTGATTCTAACCATTTTGGCTTTATTGTTTTTAGGATTGCCAATCATAGAACTCATTATGATATACTTGCTATGAGGAAAATTGTCAATTCACAATATTTAGACAATCATATTTTGACTAGTCTAGGCCTTAGGGATGATGATAAGTAGAGTAGGATGAAATGAATTGATGAGTATGACGTATCTTACTTATCTTAGGATTACCCTTGAAGTCTTGAATTCGATGGAAGTTAATATTTTACAAGGTAAAGGATGTCAAGAAGGTCGAATTATTTTTTGATTGTTTAAAAATGATTATCATATGATAGAGGAATTTGATTTGATTTTAAATTACCTTGTGGTCAAGGAATATTGTCATTTAAGGATTAATCACCACCATAACCTGAACCATTGATTATGACTTGAGCAAGCTAGAGGTAGCTCGAGAATGGAAATGGAGGATTGCATTGCTATACACATGATTGTTTGGGATGGTGATTTTTACTACTGACTTCTTAAGGACCATTTACCCCATCTCTTGAACCCCCACCGCACCATTCCACACAAGTTACCACACCTAGACATTCTTTGTTTTCTTTTGTTAGTTTTTCTGCAGGGAATTCAGAGATGAAGAGTGGAGTTGTACTACTAGAGAACCGATGATCATTATCACCATGAGGAGGAGCGCGACTACTAGATAGACTAGTAACATCGGTACTGGAACAACTTATATGCTTAGTATGCATCACTTGGTAACCTCCCTAACTTCTCTCTTTTTCCTACCCCTCTCGTAATATATTTTGTAATCATTGAGGACAATGAAAAGTTCAAGTCTAGGGGAGGTTTAAGTTAGTTAGTGAGGATAGTTTTGTTAGCCTTTTAGCATAGTTTTTTTTATGTTTAAGTTAACTAGTGAGGATAGTTTTGTTAGCCTTTTAGAATAGTTTTTGTTATGTTTCTTTTTGCATCATAAATTTTTCTTTTGTGACATCATATCATATTTGTCATGTCATCATGCATTATTTGTTTGTTCTTTATAGCACGATATTAGTACGATAGACTCTAGATTTTTATGTTGTTGTGATAGTATGCTTAGCGATCTATTTTCTTCTAATAGTAGTAGCATGACTTGAGCATGTTTTTGCCATATGAGTTTTGGTGTTGGCCTAGTTGTTTAGGATTTCTTTACACTTATGCTTATTTTGATAGTGATATATCTTAAAATAGTCATGATTCATAAAACTGGACTAATACTCTTGTCTTCTAGGTGACCCCTCAATTGCATTTTGGCTATTAGATAAACTCGGATCATAGTACTTATAAAAAATAAAAATCCTAGAAAAAAATAAGAGAGAAAAAGATTAAGTTGAAAAAAAAAAGTTTATTCAAGTGCTGCACCTTATGAAAAAAAAGAGAGAGAAAAGACCATGGGATAAAAAAAAATTATAAAAATAGTTGTCGTGAATGGAAACTGATAAGGTACCCATTTAAGACCGAGTTAGGTTACTAAAGAAATACCTGTCATGTTTCTCTTGATACCGGATAATCCTTTGAGACCTTGTGTAAACAATGCATAGCATTTTTGGGGGGATGAACCTTGCATGTGGTAGGTAAGTGCATATCGCCGGAAGCATTAAGAATATGGTTAGATGACGACTTGACTAGGATTGAAGATTGACACTTGAAAAGGTTAAGTCACTTTTTGCACTGAGCACGGAGAACTTTTAGTTAGGTCACACTTAGATAATTCAGTTATCTTACTCATTAGTGAAACTACATGATAGAACTAGACTAATTTACTAGGAATTATGATGCATCATTTACACACATATATCTAGATTATAGGTTTTTCTTGAGTTCAAACAAAGGTTTAAGTTTGGGGATATTTAATTAATGTATTTTATGCATAGTTTTTAGTATTGTTTTGCATACATTTTGTGTCATTGTATGAGCATAGTTCGCATTTGTACATCTTCTTTCTATTGTTTCCACATTTTTTGTTTGGAGATCTGCTCTTTGCGCTTTTATGTTGATAGAACATGAATATGGAGCAAAAGTAGAGTATAAAACCCTTGGAACGTGGAGTTGGAGCAAGAAACACGCTCTGATAGTGTCCCATGGCACGGGCGTATTCCTATGGTCGAAGTTAATCGAAGAACGGAGAGAAAACAAGACCAATAGTAGCCAACACGGGCTGGCTATGCGTTCCAAGCACGGTCATGCCCCACTCGAAAGCCACAAAGACAGCCCTATTAGGACCCGTGCGAGCTAGAGGGTGGTTAAT
The DNA here is from genome assembly GCA_038050645.1 of Hedychium gardnerianum. Taxonomy (NCBI): domain Eukaryota; kingdom Viridiplantae; phylum Streptophyta; class Magnoliopsida; order Zingiberales; family Zingiberaceae; genus Hedychium; species Hedychium gardnerianum. The sequence goes on from JBBUKS010051221.1 coordinate 5,783, forward strand.
AGCTTCGATTGCTTCTCGTCGTTGCTTTATGCTTGTCATTGAATGTGCAGCGGAATACTTGAATCAACTCGATGCCACATGCACAACACTTGGATTTTACTTGGTATCTGTCTCCTTGAGGCTACTAATCTAATGAGCCACTCCTAGCTCACAACTTCCACTAAGAACTTCCTCCTTCTTGGAAACCTTCCATAGGAGGAAAAGCCTATTACAAGCTTGAGCACAAGAATACAACAAGAAACACAAATACACAAGCAAATAAGAATAAAACGACTTTACATATGAGATCTTTGCTTTGCTTGCTTTTTTATCGCTTTGGATAACCTCTTGATGGTAGGAAATGCACAACACTTTGTCTCCAAGCCCTCAAGAATCGACACCTCTAATTTACCTCGAAACCCTCTTTTATAAGCTACTATTCGGACTGATTTATGCCTATCAATCAATTAATAGACTTCATCAATCAATTGCTATCAAATCTGACCACTTAAATCTGTAGAACGACTCTTTTTAGCCTTATCAATCGATTGGTGAGACTCACCAATCGATTGTATGCTTCTAGTCGATCAAAATAATTAATTCGGAAGCATTCGGTTTGCTACTAGAGTGTCATCAATTGATTGATAAAACTAACCAATCGATTGGTACTGTAGCAAAAACATTGTAGCAATCATAAACCTAAGTACTATAGAAAACCCCAAAATTACTATAGCAAACCCTAATTTTTGGAGTTCTAGGTTTGGAGTAAACCTTGTTATTGTAGTAACCCTAGTTATTATAGAAAACCCTAAAAACACCTCAAAACCTCAATTTCGGGATTTTGAGTCCATCGGTCGATTGATATGCCCTATCAATCAACTAATACTCATATTTCAGCCTTACTAAATTGAATTCTCATATTGTCTGGTATCCAGTTGACCTCAACCTACCAGGACTTTCTTTGCTTAACATCCGATCAACATTGATCTACTGAGACTTCCCATTGCCTAGCATCCGACCAACCTTGATCTGTCGGGACTTCCTCAATTATACCAAGTGTCCTATCCTCCGTGATCCATTTAGACTTCACCTTGTCCCTGTTGGTGCAATCGACCTCTAAGATTTTGATGTTTGTTTGACAGTATGTTTAATAGAGTCAGGTCAAGGTTGACCTAGTCATGTGAGAAGTCTAGTCAGGTCAAGATTGACCGAATGACTAGCAAAGAGAAAGTTCTAACTTTGATTAGGCAAGAGAAAGTCCTGACTGCGATTAGGCAATGTGAAGTCTTGACTATGATTAGGCAAGAGAGAGTGAGTAGTCTACCGAGTGACTAGCAAGTCCAAGCAGGTCTGGAGGACTTAAGGCTTGGCAAAAAGAAAACCCTAGGGGGAGGTAACCCTAGGAGGAAAACCCTATGTCCCTAGGGGGAGGTAACCCTAGGTAATGATAAGTCTTAGAGGAGTGAACTCTAAGCATAGAAAAAACCCTAAGGGGATGTAATCCTAGGTAAAACGAAGTCTTGGAGGAGTGAACTCCAAGCATGTGTGACCGAAAGGTTTCTGGTCGACTGCACGCAATCGACCGGACCAGTGGATTTTGATAAACCTAAGTGTAGGTTTGCAAAACACTATTTTGCATTACTATTGCTATTGTGCTAACTTGGTGATGTAGGAAAGTCTTAGTGGATCAGGTCGATTAGACACTGAGAAGTTAAAGTCCAAACAGGTCTGGAGGATCCAATGTTTGACAGGTGAGTTGAGTAAGCCCGTGGAGGGAGAGCAGTGAGGTCGTGTCCCTGTAGGGACAAACCTTAAGCATTGATCCAACTGAAGAAACCAACGGAGGTTTCTAAATTTAGATCAAAACAGTCCTAACTATCTTACTCATGCATATATTTGTCTAACTCTATTTTGTAGGACTTCTATTATTATTGCCTGTGCTAACTTTGTTTTGCAGATAAATAAAGCTCAAAGTTGACCGTGGGTTCAGTCGATCGAACAGGAGGTTTCATTGACTGATCCAGCCAGCATGGCACAGTATCGATCAGAGTTTGCAAACTTAGAAATACATAGGGATCAGTCGATGAATAAGATTTATCAGTTGACCGATCCAAATTTGGTAACGACAGAGATCAGATCAAATCAACACATAAAAGGTATACACTAGTATCAGTCATCGAATAAACTTTATCAATCAACTGATCAAAATTTAGCAGATTAGATGGAATCAACGCAAAAAAGGTATACACTAGGATCTGTCGATGGATAAGCTTTATCAGTCAATCGATCAACAAAAATCATGGAATCAAACGGATCAGATTAGAGCAAAGAAGGAAAAGCACGGGGTTCAGTCGACGGATAGAAAGTTCAGTTGATGAAAAGGATCAGTCGATAGAACGAGTTTTCAGTTGACTAAATGCTACCTATAAAAGAAGGCCTCGGGGTTCGAGCCAATAATCAACTCTCTTCTGTGCTTCATTTCATCTCTGCTGCTCTGACTACAAGCACTAGTTCTATGACGCCAAGAGGCTCTCCGACAACCAAAGTTATTCCTTCTACAATATTGTTGTCAGTATAATTTTATTTTTCTTGCATTTAATTAAAAAAGATAGTAGTGTCGTTACTATTCTCCTATTCTCATTGTACGAGTTTAGTTCTTCTCCAAAAGGTTTTGGAGAGAAGAGCTTTAGTGATTACCCATCGAAAATGGCTAAGGGTCATGGGCCTTGGAGTAGTAGTCGTTGGACTAGGAACCAAGTAAAAAAGAATCGTGTACTTGTGCTTTTATGTTTACTTTACTCCGCTGCTATTTAACTTTGATTTACGAGAAAAGAAAAGATTTTAATCGAATGAGATTCACCACTGTTGATGTTGGAAGCACCAGCTAATCGATCCTAGGTTTTGATAGATGGCAAAGGTTGAAAGTAAGGTTTTTTGTTATCCAATAAGTTTGACTGAGTGTGCAGAAAGCTCAAGCAGAAAGTCCTAAGAGAACTTAGGCAAGGTGAAAGTGTATGGATCTTTTGCGACAAATAATAAATAAATGCAGCGAAAAATTTGATCTCTTCATAGATCCAAGCGAATACAGTATACTTTGTTTGGTCGAGTTTCTACCTTTGTTGCATGAACGGTACAATCCCAGCAGCAACTTTGCTTTGGCAGATCTCAGCACGATCAGAATGGTCGCGCCTCTTTGGTATCCACATGAACACTCCCTTCATTCATCGCACAAACTAAGATTTGGAGAAGAACAACCTTCGTTGTGCTAGCAACCACACAAGGTTGGTTCGGCCAAGATAAGAAGAAGAAGACCACTTCAAGAGCAATTTCAAAAATTACATTGCCTATGGTTTTTATTCATCCAATAAATACCAAAGGTTTTGCCTTTTGGACTTCCTTCATTAATGCTCCATTAACCTCCATTAATGGATATGGAGTGACTTCAGGTCTAAAGTGTTAGTATTAGCCCTAAGAGCCAATTATGAGATGATTAGGCTTATTGGTTTAATGGATATGGATTGACTTAGTGGATTAATGGTTAATCAAATATGCTAAAATCCAACCCATTAAAGATGATTAATGGAGATTAATTATGCATTGAAGAAAGTAGATCATTGAGTTAGACTCAAATGGATCCAACTATTGGTTTGAGTCTAATTCGAATTAGACTCATGGAGTCAATTCGGATTGATGAGGATCAATGAGTTAGACTCATTAGGTGAACTCGGACTAATCTGGATTAGACTCAACCAACTAAGAAGAATTAATGCTCATCAATAGAGATTAATGGAGCATTGATGAAAAGAAGTCCAAGAGGCAAAAATCTTTGGTATTCATTGGATGAATATAAAAGGTTTCAAAATGAGATTTTCATGGTGATTTTTTTGAATTTGACTCTTGCTCTCTTCTTATTCTTCCTTCTTGGCTGAAACCTCCCTTTTGGTTGCTAGCACAACCTTAGGTGATTTTTCTTCTCCAAGTTGTGAGTTCGTGAGACGGACGGAACGTGTTCGTGTGGATACCAAAAGAGGCACAAACACTTGATCGTGTTGAGATCCAACAAGTAAAAGTTGGTATTTATGCAACAAAGGTATAACTCTCATGACAACTAGTATACGGTTTCCTTCCCATGGATCTTCTGGAATTATCTTGATAATATTCCGCTGGGCTCAAGATCACTATAGTGGTATCAGAGCCGCTTGCGAAGGCATATACTAGGTTATAGTAATATTTTAATATGTGATATAGAAACTGCATGAGTCTTTTATTATGATTTACATCATGTTATGAGTATTTATTTTGTGTTGAACAAACTAAAGGATATAGCATCTTCATACGTGTTATGAATGTGTGC
>JBBUKS010051252.1:0-10112 GCA_038050645.1 Hedychium gardnerianum
CTAAATCTATAATTCATCTACAAGCATAAATCTATTCCACATAAACAAAACTATACTACAATTCATACTTCAATATATCTCTAAAATAAATTTACTACACATGTTATACTCATGCTGCCACAATCACATTCAACATCAATAAATCTTACCTCCTTTACCGGTGGTAGCAACTGGAGCACATCCTAAAATGGATGGAGCTGATCAAAACTACACAAGGTTGAATTAAGATGATCAAACACTCATCTGCAACAAATTCAAAGTTACACACCGTACTTAATCAAAACCTTGACACTCTTACCTCTACAATTGGGGCTGCCGAAAAAATGCCCAAGTGGTCGGAATAGGGCACTGGCTGAAGCTACAATAGCTGATAATTCTATTGTTGGACAGTGATTGGATTGCATTCTACTGAAACAAAACTGGTAGAAGAAGAACCTAGTGTAGTGGCCGGTTGGAGTACAAACAGGTTAGCTGATCAAAACAAATCCAAAACCTAGATCACCAATAAACTCCACAACCTCACTTCCATGAGCCTTACCTTCCTTAATTTGGTGTTCTCTTGGCTGTTGGAGATGATCGGAGCCTTGCTGATGACTAGGGAAGATCGGAGAAATGGTAGTGCTACTGTGGTGGTTCGGGGGTTGAATCGGGAAGAAGAACCTAGCCTCGGCTGGCCGTGGTGATCGGCGATTACACACTCCTAATCGACAGCCGATTGACGAGAAGAAAGACGACAATAAAAGAAATAGTATCACTGAGTTAGAGATAATTTTCCCGGTGACCTAGCCACCTTCGCTCGATCGAGTTTCTGGTGGAGTTATCGACGGTAGCTGCTCGGTGAAAGACAGATCGATTGATCAAGAGTGGGGGAGGAACGATGGCTGCGTTCTCGGGGAGAAAGGAAATCGCGAAGAGGAAGAATGAGAGATTCAGCCAATGGAGGAGCGGTCGTGGCTGGCCGGCGGTGACATTGAGCAGAGGCGGCGCTCGATCGGGGATGTCGGGTGAGGAATCATGAGAAGTCGAGTGAATAAGAGAAATAATCGGGCTTAATAAAACTTAGGTTTAGGTTTATTAACCTTGGTTAATTAAGTTTAACTTTAGCTTGATTAACCCAATCAACTCCTCATTAAATTGTTATATCCAACTTAGCTCCGTTTAATTTCTAGAAAATTTCCAAAAATTCCCAAAATTTTTCTTTAATCTTATTCCCTGGTCAGCACACATTATTTTTAATTATTTTATTTGTCATATATAACATTGGTAATTTTTGATATTAAGGTTATTTAACTTAAGTTTCTATAAGAAGAACAAGTTCAAACTCCTAGATTTGGATCTCCCAAAATTTGGTCAACTAGTTTATTAGATCTTAACCTAGATGCTCTTATGTTAGGAATAACACTTGGTTTTTCTAGTTCATTTGTGTTTGATTCAGGTCTAAGTTCATCATCTTCTAGATTTCTAACATTTTGTTCATTATTTAAATTAATTTGGATAGGTTGATTAGAATTATTTTCTTCATCAAATATAATATTAGTTGTTTCTTTAACTTTCAAGGTATTTTTCTTATAGACTCTATAAGCCCTACTAGTTGTAGAATAACCTAGAAAAATTCCATTTGTTGATTTAGATGTAAAGTTTCCTAAGTAGTCCTTAGTATTTAATATATGTAATTTGCATCCAAATACTCTTAAGTATTTTAAGTTGGGTATTTTATTATAATAGATTTCATAGGTTTTTTTATTATTATAAAGTCTATTAATTAAAATCTATTTTGAATGTAGTAGGCTGTGCTTATTGCTTCAACCTAAAATTGGTTAGGTAGGTTATATTCATTTAATATGGTTCTAGTTGCTTCTTGTAATGTTCTATTTTTTCTTTCGTTGAGGGGTTCTAGGGCATGAAAATTAATGGTGATAATCGTTATTTAGGCAAAATTCAATAAACCTATGGTTTTCGAATTCTCCTCCATGATCACTTCTTATTCTTTTGATTTTTATTTCTTTTTCATTTTCTATCAACTTACATTGGTTATTATAATTTTCAAATGTTTCATCTTTATGTTTTAAGAATTTTACCCAAGTAAATGTTGAGTAATCGTCAATTATTACTAAGCAGTATTGATTTCTTCTTAGTGACTTAGCCCCATGGGAATTGAATAGGTCTAAGTGTAGAATTTCAAGTATTAAGTTGGTTTGATTTAGGTTAGTTAACTTGTAATTTGATTTGGTTTGTTTTCCATGTTGACAAGCATTATAGATTGTATTTTCTAAGTTTGTTTTAATTTTGGTAGACCTCTAACTAAGTCATTTTGACTCATTTTTTGAAATGGGTCTTAGGTGAGTGTGACTCAGTCTCTTGTGCCACACCTTAGTTTCTTCTTGCTGTGTTAGTAAACACTTAAGTGAGGAGTTTGGTAGATTAATTGTGTAGATATTATTTTTTTTAATTCCCTTAAGTGTTATTTCAAATTTTTCAATATTTTTAATCAGGCAGTTTAGAATTGAAAAAGTTACTAAATAACTAGAATCACACAATTGACTAATGCTAAGTAGGTTAAATTCAAATTTATCAATTAACATGACTTTATGAATAACGAAATTAGAACTTAATTCAATATTACCTACTCCGATTACCTTAAATTTTTTGTTATTTCTAAATGCTACTAATCCTAGGTTCTTGAGTTTCAATTTGATAAACTTCAGTTTGTCTCCGGTCATGTGTCTGGAGCACCCACTATCTAACATCCATTGGTCTAAATCTTTATGTTCTTACACATAAAATATTTAATTTGGATCCAACTTACAATTGGAGTTTAAAAGGGATTGACTGATTTTTACTACTTATTTTCCATCTCACCCATTCTAGATTATCAAACATGATATTCCTATGGGTTCTTTATGGAGATGGTTTCCAATTTTACTTGATTAGAATTAGTTTGAATTTTGAAGCTAATTTAACTTTGTGTTAGATTTAGATTTGCTCGTCAGTTAGTTAAATACATATTTCAAAAATTGACTTCCAAGTCGTGGTGAGGCATAAAGACCTTTTTTGATATCAGAGCAACGACCACTTCCTTAGACAAAGCCATTTTAAAAAAATATATATTTAACCTACTTATTGAAAAATTCTACTCTAACTAGTTTAGGATGTGGCGAGGTAGTTTCAGTTAGTTCCTCTTAGTTGAGTGCACTAAGTAGGGTACTCCTTATCGAACTTGGATACTAATGCTGGGTGAGATAACGATTATCCTGCAAGCTATTGAATCCATTGATTCACGCACGAATACCGGAAGCAATCTTCTGCAACCTATTGATTCGAAGAGGAAAGCTAGGAAATAGAAAAATAAACAACACTTCCAAAAATATTATTAATCCAAAAACTTCTTCTTACATCAACCAAATAAGATGCTTATATAGACTTCAAATCCTAAGACACAAAGAAAGGAAATAATTCCTAATAGAAAGGAAAATTTCTTAACATCTTAAAAATCCTAAACGGACTCAAAATCCTAAATTACAAAAAAAATAAAAATTACCAAAAATACCTAAAATATAAAAAATATCAAAAAACCTAAAAATTATAAAAAATAATAATTTAATAAAATAATAAAAAAGACTCAATTAATCCTCCTACATCAGTCGCTCCGGGTTGAAAAGAACTCATCCTCGGGTTCAAGTAGTAGCCTAGGAGGAAGATCATCTGGCATCAACTTGGTAAAATCTACTAGTAGCTATTGAACTTTGGGAATCCTCGTTGATCCACCGATGAGCACGACATCGTGGATGCTATGATTGTCCATCTTCACATCCTTTGAGCACTTCTCCACCGACTCCATTCACTTTGTGAACGGGTCCATGTTGAGCTCCTCAAATTGAGCTTGGGTGATCATGGGGTAGAAGTCGATGAACTCAGAGTGCTTCTTAATCAAGTCTTTGAGGAAAAGATTTATCTTTGTTCCTCTTTCGAGGTTCTACCCTGAGGTATCCCGGATAGCCGTATTAGAATCCCCTTCTTGTAACTCCCAAACATATTGCTCATCATCGTTGTGATTGGTGATGAAATCCATGGCCTCCTAGAGTATCACTTCCCCCTCCTTGCCATTAAAAGTCGTCTCATAGACTTGTTGAGTTTGCTTGCCTTTTTCAATGAAGTAAGCTTAGAATTCTGACACGCCGATGGTCTTCCCAATCCCGAAATACTGCTCCTTCACTCCTTCCTTCATGAAGAAGTCACCCAACTCATCCATCAAGCCCTCCTGCACCATCTTGTCCACTCGACGGGCGAGGTGCTTGGCCAACACTTTGGTGTCCACATGCACCCAGATGAATAAGCAGAAGAGTCGTATCGAGGGACCCCTTCCTCCCCCATTTCTTCGTTGAGGAATGGGTCATAGTTGAGTTCTAACTGGTCCGCAAGCAGCGCATAGATGAATGAGTTCGACCTTCCAGTGAATATTGGCACTCGATCATGTGCTGAGACCTCTTGAATCTTGTAGCCAACCATAGCGCGGTACTCAGCAGCTGATAGCTCCCCAGATGTCAAATCACAAAAATTGAACAGATGGTACGAAACCCAATGCTGCTTCGTCGGTACAATCATATTGGAGGTGATGTCAAGCCCGGGGTACACTTGGATCTTATCAGAGTTGACCACTTCGCCCAAAAACATGAGCGATAACTCAATGGAGAGCTTGGTTTTGCCTGTGTAAGTGGCGCCCATGACCACCACCAGTCTTTCCTTAAACATAGGCATTATTGGCATGACACCGCCATTAATGGTAGCATGGCTACCGTGTGGTAATTGTATTTCTCAATACTACAAGATAAAACACCGGAGACAAACACTTCCTCAGATTTGGAAATGCAAAGCATTGCACCCTCCATCTTCATGATCATCTCGATTGAAGAAAGATGTAGAAATCATTTTGTGGAGATTTGTGTTTTTTCTTCTTCATTGTAGCTTTTGGAACACCATCCCCATCTAGGATCTCTACAAACTACCACACATGAAGCAAATACTTATGGAATTCTGGTTGATCTAACTTCAAGAGTAGTAGTTGCACCAATTATCTTAACTAGTGTCAGATCCCAAAAATAAAGAATTCCTTCAATTACTTCATTTACTTCTTCATCGTCATAAATATGATCACCGAATATTTTGATCTTGTCATCCATATCTTTCTCAAGAATTTTTTTTATCTAAATTAAAATAAAAACACTTAAGACCTTTAAGATCTTGAGCACTATGATCATAGTGTGAGGCTTCCTCAATCGAAACCTGTCTGTCACGACCTCGACCACATACCTCACGATCTTCAAGATCTTGCACCACTAGACACTAGGATAACTCTATGACTTGTCTTTGTAGATCTTCAAGTATCTCATCTTGGGTGTTACGATCACGGTGCGAGGCTTCCTTAGCCAAAACTTATATGTCATGACCACGATGACCATCTATGGGATCTAAGATCTCTGATACCAACTGACGCCGGGCGGGATAGCGATTATCTGCAGACTATTGAATTCGTTGATTCATGTATGAATGCCATAAGCAATCTTCTATAACTTGTTGATTCGAAGAGGAATACTAGGAAATAGAAAAATAAACGACACTGCCAAAAATATTATTAATCCAAAAACTAAAAAAGATAGAAATTATAAAAATATATAAAATACTAAAAAACATGAAAATTATAAAAATAATAATTTACTAAAAATAATTTAAAAAAACTCAACGAATCCTCTTGCATCAGATACACTTAGACTGAGCATTTCTAATGTACTATCATCTCGTTGTGGCCTGATACTAGGTTGTCAAGTATCAAATTAACTATTTTCCTAGCTAGCCATTCTAACTTAAGCAAACAATAAACTAAGCATGCATAAGAAAATCAATAAATCAAGTAATCATGCAATTTTATCTAATTAAGAAAATAGTTTTTCTATTAGCTCGCCCTAGATCATAACTTAGATAAGGTCTATCCAAGTAGCAAACTTGATCTTTGGGGACCCAATATTGATTTGGTCCAACATGATTACTCAAGGTTGATTTAGGGAACCATGCTTGGACTCATTTTTAGTAGTTCGATTAACTAAAGACAAATATGATTTGAATCAATTCTTAGCCTTGTATCCGAGTCTGGATTGATTATATACGACCCTTTGAGTTCCAAGTATCATATCAAGGTACTTGGAGCCCAAAGTGAACCATTCCAATGATCCTTTAAAATCTTCAACTTGAATTTTCAATATGAAATTTTCTTCCTCAAGTTGTTGGAATTGAGTTGAAGTTCCATTTTGAACTTGTTCAGTTGAAGAGCTTGGGTTAGTCTTCTCCTTGAGGATTTCTACTTCCTTTTGGAGGAACTTGACTAAGATATTTGATTTAGCTAATTGTTTAGTCAAACTGTAAATCATGGTATATAATTTGTTGACTAAGGGAGAGTCTACCTCGTTATTTGGTTAGTCTAAAATGGATACAGATCCGTAGCTTGTCTCAGACTCAGGTTCTGACTATGATTCAAACTCGAGTTCAGACTCGATCTCAGCTACTTGTTCTCTTGCATGTAGTGTAAGGAAGCTTGCTTGAGCTTGTCCTTCCTTGTCTGATTCTTCTCCGATTCTTCTGATGAAGACTCATCCTACGTTGCTTTTAGCACCTTCTTCTTTCATTGCTTCTTTGTCTCTTTTGTTTTTGAACATTCCACCTTGAAATGTCCCTTTTCATTGCAACTATAGAAGATCACTTTGGATTTCGCCTTTGTGGTTCGACTTGGTCATGTTTGCTTGTTCTTAGATTGGATCACCTTCTTGATCTCGTATTTGGTGAACCCATTCTTCTTTTTGAATAGTTTCCAAACTAACTTTACTAGTTCAGAGCTGATCTTCTTGTCGTCTTCTGATTTTGATTCTTCGAATTGTGGTTCGGGTCTTGACTTGGTCTCCTTGTTCTTTATTTGACCTGCAATCAATGCCACACCTTTCTCTGCTTGACTTGGATTAGTTTGTTCGTGTAGTTAAAATTTGGAAAATAGTTCATCTAATTTTATTTTTGAAAGATCCCTAGAAATCTTGTAAGCATCTACCATCGATGCCCACAAAGTGTTTCTCTGGAATGCTTTCATTTCGTACCTTAGGACGTCTCAGTTCTCTATTTGTTGTTCGATCATGTGTAGTCCGTTGAGAATGTATTGGATTATGGTGTAAAATTCACTCGTCGATTCTCCGTCTTGCATTTTGATGTTATATAATTTATTTAAAAGAAGATCTCTCTTAAATACCTTAGTGTCAGAGGTTCCTTCGTGAAGTTCGATCAATTTTTTCCCGAGATCCTTCTCGCCGATGAATGGACCAACTCGATTGAGTTTGTCCTTGTTGAAGTCGCACTGGAGGGTTTGAGTAGCTTTAGCATCGGCTTCAATCTTCTTCTTTGTGGTGTTGTCACATTTGTCGCATCTGAGTGGTACTCCTTGTTCGTTAGTGGGGAGCATGAATCTGATTTGGATCACGATCCACATCTCCACCTAGGTCTTCAGGTGGTACTCTATTTGACCCTCCCAATAGCCGAAATCTTCACTTGAGAAAAGAGGTGGTTGGGCTATGTTGTACCCTTCTTGATGGGTCATTAGAAATACTTGCACAAAAAAAAAAGAGAAATAATGTCCCAAGACTTGGCTTTGGATTAGAAGTGGTGGAGAGAGAGAATAAATAAAAGAAAAAATCTGCTCGACTGGTGGTTGCACCAATTCAGAGCACCTTCGCTCTGATACCAATTGTAGGATCGTAAAAGTGCTAGAGGGAGGGGGGTTGAATATCTCATGATGCTTTTTCACATTTTTGAAACCAGGCAGCAGAATAAAGAAAGAAAACACATAAAAGACAAGTTTATTTTTTTACTTGGTTCACAAGCCTGTGGCTTCTAGTCCAAGGATCGCGGTCTTTGATTGCTTCTGATGGACAATTCACTAATAGTCTCTCTCTTACAACGAAAAAGAGATTTGTCTTTCCAAAAGATGAGGAATGGTAACATGTTTACCGTTCCTTTTCAAGTTTAAGTAAGAACGAAGATAATAGAAAACAATATACCGACAAAATAATTGTTTGAGATGAGGTTCGTTGTCGGAGTAGCATGTCATCGCAGTGTCGAAGCTTTAGCATAGAATGGAAGTAGAGAGGCATGAACAACTCATTTGTGAAGCCTCTGATCGTGACTTCTTTTTTAATGACTTTTCAGGCGCTTGAACCAGCCCCGGGCACCCCAACTCAGCCTCATCCAATCCGATTGCATCGTAATTTATCCATCTCAGTGCGGTTAGTAGACTCGACCATGGTTTGGAATCGACTGTTTGATGGTTCAGAATAGTAGGTTCAATAGTTCCTAGAGGGGTCGACCCTTAACCTTAACCGTCCAAGATGGTTATGATTCATAGTTCATGCATGGTTCGTCACGATTCATGATTATTATATTAAAAAAATTAAAATTATAAATTCATTAAATCATTTAATGAACGGTGAACCATGATTATTAAGAATAATCACATAGCAAATTAGCTATTAAATAATTAACTAGCACATGAAATCATTTACCGACAAATGATTATAAATTAACTAATAAATTAATAAGAGACTCTCTTAATCTTTTCCATTTATTAAGAATAACATTATAACAAAAAAAACTAATGATTAGTTATTAAATAATTAACTAACAAATAAAAAAATTAATAGTTAAAGTCTAGTTGGTTAGGATACTCAAATCTCATTCGGAAGACTCGAGTTCAAGACCCAACACCAACAAATTTGTTTTTAACATCATCTATAAAAACAAAATACACCTGGCGATTTGAACTGCTAGTTTTAATAGGCAGTTAACCGTCGGTTTGGTGGTTAAAAGGAACCTTGAACCTTAACCGGCCTGGTAGGGTGCCGAGCCGGTTACGATTTGACTCGAAATCGAGTTAACAGGTACCCGGCCTGTTGACCCGATGACGGGCCCGAGCCAGGTCCAGTTCGAACACAGCCCATGGTGGGGTCTAGCGGTTAGACCCTTCCGGGTGCCTAGACTACTGACATGGTGCTTCCTCGATGAAGCTTTATCCGACTTCTTTAGCCTTGACTTATCCTCTTCTGGGTGCTTGGAACCTTTCCTGTGTCGGGATGCTGACGAGTCATCTCATGTCACAAACCAACCAGGCTCTGCCACATCATCTGTATACATGGTATGAACTGGCCAAGGTACCCGACATCCGAATCCGAATATACATCGTAAGACCCTGAGTAAACTGGACCATTCGATCGTAGTCCCGTGCAATAAGATGAGGGCAAAACTCGGCAAGACGATTGAATTCAGCATCATACTCCATCATTGTACGATCTCCCTGCTTGAGATTCAAGAATTCCTGGCGACACGCCATGCAGAAAGTAGCGAGGTAGTTGTCACGCCCCGGGAGGATATTTATCCGATGAAAATCGGACATTACCTCCCCTATACGGCGGACAATATCCTGAATATATATACAATAACAGATACAAATACATACCCCACACGGGTATTCACATTTACGCAGTGTATAATAATGAGAAAAATATCCCACTCGGGTATTGCACAACCACGCAGTGTAATAACAATAAAACTAAACACTTAAACAATAGTCTACAAGATCAGAAACCCAAAAATATACTATTGCGAGTTGGCCCGGCTTACGACATAAAGTACATGATTGGAAACAAATCCGAAATCCATATACAAATTGATTAATGTAATACCAATGAATTAAACATATGCGGAAGCTAAAACAAACCAACTTAATACGGAAATAGATTCGGAGTTTGATGTGAGTGGGACGACATTGGCAGATATCCTCCAAGCGACCCAATCATAATCCTACTAACAAGGAAAACAAAAATAGAAGCAAGGGTGGTGAGTATAAAAGAAATACTCAGCGGGTATAGAAAGATAGTGCATGATAATAACAACAGTAAGGGTATCAAAGGAAACATACATTCTCGCAGAAAGTACTCTTATATGATCATGTACCGTACATAAGAACAACACTGCAGAAATATAGTCCAACATTTCTATACCACATAACGACACAAGTCTACCATTCTAAC
>JBBUKS010051273.1:0-10111 GCA_038050645.1 Hedychium gardnerianum
AAAAAAGACACTTCAAGTCGAAGTGTCCAAATCTAAAAGAAACCAAGAGGCCAAGGAGAAAGAACCCACTAAAAGTAACATGGGACGAATCATCATCGGAGGAATTGGACGAAGAAGAAGATGCTCCAATGAGCTTCCTTGCCCTACCGACACGAGAACAAACGATTGGCACTAAGTTCGAGCCCGAATCTAGATCTGAATCTGAAGCTGAGTTCGAGAGAAGTCACGGATCTATATCCATTTCTAAAGGTTCCAAAGAGGTAGACTCTCCCTTAGTTAAAAGATTATACGCAATTATTTATGATATAACTCAAGATTTAGCTAAATCGAATATTCGAGTCAAGTCACTTCAAGAGGAATTCACAATCCTTAAGGAGAAAATTAACTCAAGTTTTTTAACTGAATCAGTTCAAGATTGAATAAGGACATTTTTCTAGATGATTTATTTTTATTACTAAATAATGAATGCTTGGACTATAAGAAGATCTTTCTTTAAATTGCTTACTTGGACTATAAGGTCAATCATGCTTAATTATTTCTTTCTTGCTTAAGTTTTTTTAAAGAAATTATTGCTTAATTTGATTGGAATATTCTAGCAAAATGTTGTTTAAATTTTTTTTATCAAGTATGCAAAGTAGCAATTTTCAAACTTGCCTTAGAATTTTTTTTTTCATAAACTTGTCTATGTTTTAATCACTTTTTGAAAAATATTAACTTGCAATTTTTTTTTCAAAAACTAGTTAAAATGTTTTGAAAAAAACACAATTCTTATTTTCTCCTTCCTAGCAAAATTTTTTATATATGTCAAAGGGGGAGAAAGAGGTTAAAGTTAATTTATTTTTGAATAAAAGTATGTAAGTTTTCAAAATATATGAATTTTCAAAAATATACAAGTTTTTAAAGTCTTCAGGGGCAGAATGTCAAATTAAGAGGGAGCATATTTTAAAATTCCTTTGTCTGTTTGAAAATTCAAAACATTTGAAACTTTTTAAAGTTTTTTGTATGCTTCAAAAATACTATGTTTTACTTAACTTTGAATAGATTATCATAAATCAAAAAGGAAGTGATTGTTGATGCTGGAAGCACTAGCTAATCAAACATGTATTTTGATATTGACAAAAATTCAAAGTTAAGGATTGTCTTGTGATATAATAGGCTTGACTAAGTGTGTAGGTAGCTCAATCAAAAAGTCCTAAGTGATCATAGGCAAGATACAAATCTTAGTTGAGGCTAGGCAAGAAAGTCCTAGTCAAGGTGACTGGGAAAGAAAGTTCTGGTCTGTGGGACTGGGCAGAAGACTTGGCAGATCGAGGATGTCGAGCAGAAGTCTTAAGGCTCGAGGATACTAGGCGGGAAGCTCTGGGATCGAGAACACTAAGCAGAAGTCTAGACGGGTCGAGGATCGTGTCTAGCGGGAAGTCTAGAAGGTCAAGATCGGATGCTTAGCAAAAGTCCAAATAGGTCTAAAGGACTAGATGTTTGACAATGAGTAATCTCTCCTAAGAGAAGTAGGTGAGAACGCATTCCCGGAAAGGGAACAGTAAGCGTCAATTCTACCTAGGATTTCATTGGACTGTCAAATTACTTATAATTATCTTTATTATACTTGTTGTGCTAACTCTGTGATGCAGGAACTCAAAAGTTAGAGTTAGGGGATTCTAGGTGCCCGTATGGATCCAGGCTCCCGGAGGTCGAGGCAACCAAATTGATCCAGGCGACCTAGATGATTCAAACTCAGCCACGAATGCAGTTGAGGTGGAAGACGTCGGTTGGTTGGCGCACGTCAGCTCCCAAGAGCCCAGAAGGATCCAAGCGCCTGGAAAGGGATAAAGGCAATGGATAGAGCTTCGTCGAGGAGTTGTCACATCAACTTCAGTCCAAGTGCCTTAAAGGAATTGAAACGTCTGAATCAACCTATATAGGAGACTTTGATCAGAGCCCTGTATAATAATTAAGTACGCTCAAACGACTTCATGTTGCTCCAAATTTATGCGCGATGCATGTGTCAGTTGAACTTTATCAATGACCACATCACTCCTTGAGACATCATGTCCATGTCATGCATACGTGGACGACATATCTGCAGACCATATCAAATTGTCCCACACGCCGACAGTGGTGCCAACGGTTCGTTCGACTCTGTCTATGCAGGCATTGTCCCAAATCCGGTCAGATATGTGCACTTTCGAGTGGGCCCTGAGTGAGACCGTGGGATTAAATGGATACATGGCGATCCCTGAACGAATTTGGGACATTGCCTGCACAAGCAGGGTCGAACGAAACGGCGCCTACTGTGGCAAGAATCATAAAATGATCTGCTTTGAGAGCACCAATGCATTTGGATAATAGACATTGAAAGAATATCACACATGTGCCATTTGCTTACTTCTATAGCGACAAACAGCAATGCGCACTGTAGTCTTTAGTTTTCAGCGATTATCAAATTATTCAGGACATATCATGAATAATCTAATTTTATGGCACTTAGTCTTTGGTTCAATAGTATGGGTTCAAGAATCAATTATACTCATATGCATCATTTTGCACTTCAGTAATTGGTTCAACATGCATCAATGCAAAGCATAGTAAGTATTGATATTATGGAACACAATATGAACATGCAGACAAACATACATAGAAGATAAACATGCATATCAACTTGGACAGATCCACATGCATATCATTTTAACATATTTACATGACATGCATACCATCTGAACAAAACATAGCAAAAGCTCTGATGTTGTTCTTTAGATAAATGCATGAATTAACTTGCAAAAATAAAAATTTACACCTTTCGTGTTTTTGTTTTTCTTCTCTTGAGTCTTGTTGATGCTTGAGCTTGTTGTCATAAGGACGATTACGAGCGAATAACCCTTAACAATATTTCACAAATCAAATTTCTTTGACTTCTGATGTTTTTCTCTTACAAGGAAAAAAAAAAAAAACCTTCCATACGTATCATCTTTGAACGCCTTTAATAAAGAAAATGTAGTGGGGTTTAAGGAAAGTTATTTCAACTACAGGCCATGGCAGGCAATTGCCCTGTAGTTGCTATCTGCAGCCCCGCACTCCTCACTATCAATAATATTCATCCGATCCCCCTCTATCGCACGTCTCAATCTTATAATAGCTACTACAAGCACACTCCACGTTGTAACAATTATATCTATAATTGTTTCCATCGGTGTGGTTCAATAATAAAAATACTTAGCAAAATAAATAAGAGGATTGATTTTAAATTTTAATAGAGACAAATATTTTAAAAATTGACTTCTAAATATGTATAAATTATGTTTTAAATTTATCAGATAAAAAAATTAGGAAGAAGACTTTCTACCTCCCTCCAATGTTAATCATAAAAATTTAGACACTTAATTTATTAAAACAAATATATATCTATAGTTACCATAACTATAATATTTATAGAATTTTAATAGTCTACCCACTTTATTATATACAACTATGTGTATTTGTTAAGGTGTCGTAATCTTGATTACTGATCATCATCATATATATTTTGATTAATGATGTATATATGATCACCTCAGTAGGTGTCTATGATTATACAGGATAAAATATATAGGATAATAAAATTCAATATTTAGGACTTTGATATCTTACATATTTTATCTTGTATAACCATATGTATCCGTTGAGACATAATCCTAATTATTAATCATCATCATATATATTTTAATTAATAATATATAAATGATCATCTCAACATATATTTATGATAACATATATAATCATAACGGTAACTATTATAAATGGTAACATATATAATCATAACCGTTATAATACTATTAAAATTATTTTAACTAAATTGAATGTTTTTATTAAATTTGAGATTTTTAGTTAAATTGATAAATAATATTTCAGGTGTAGTAATTTTACTTTACACACGTTATAACTGTCACACAGGGTTGAAATACAAATATTTTAAAATAAAAATATAATAAGTATTATTTTAATATTTTTAAAATATATATATTTTTGATAAAAATAATAACAAAGGGCATCCTTTGATGTTGACTATTAATATAAGCGCATTTATTATTTTTTAAAAAATATATATATTCTCAACGTCAGCGACTAGCACTGGATAGTGGCAGGAGCCAAAGGGGAGGTTAGAATTGATTGCCTAAAGGCTAAAATGTCCTACTCGATGTCTCCCCCGTATGAAAGAGATGTTTCTTTATTGTTACCCTTTTAATATGCTAATTAGTGATAGGATTTGTTTTAGCTGATGTGCGCATCTCAGGCGTGGAGCCCTGCTTTTTATTGGAAACAAAGATAAATTATAATAATCGAACGATTTTTTATTCTTTAAAATTGAAAGAATACGGATTAATCCAAAGTCATAGTTGTGATTATTATAAACTAAAGTCTGTCAAAAATAATTGTCCAATTCTATTACTTTAGCTCGAACCACATGAGTTTGACGAGGCCGACATTGATAAATTAAAGTCTATCAAAAATAATTGTCCAATTCTATTACTTTGGCTCGAACCACTTGAGTTTGACTAGCACATGGTCGAGGCCGACATTGGAGCATATTTGGTGCGACAAAAGTAAGTCATCTTGTCTGTAGGTGGTCGAGTTTTGTCAAAGTGTGGAGCACATGGACAAAGATGAATCTAACTTTGTTTGCAATGAGTGCTAATAGAGGGTTTTTTTGGTACCAAAGGTGTTGGACAATTTTATTATTGAAGATAGAGGAGAAATTGCTGAATTAAAATTAAAATTTAATTTTAATTTATCTGTTGAGTGACCTAAGTGGATAATCTTAAGTTACCCGCGGAGCTGGTTCGGCAGAGCTTCTGATGGTCCGTGTAGAGAGGAAAGTGGAGTGTCAATTCCGAGTCGAGATGTTACCCGACTGTTGATTAGCGATTTGTCCGAGTCGTCAAGTGCCAAGCTATCTTGCTAAGCAGGTCATCGAGTACCTAAGTGGGTCACTGAGTACCCGAGCAGGTTGTCGAGTCATTGTGTTGCCCGACTACCAAGTCAGTCGAGTAGTAGAGTCTCCTGACTACCAAGTTAGCCTAGTAGAAGAGTGTCGAGTCAGCGGAGTGCTCCCGAGTGGACGTTGAGTGCTCTCGAGTGGACACCAGGTGTTGTCCGGTCGGGATGCTAGTTGCCCGAGTAGGTCGCCGAGTCGAGAAAGGAAGATGCCAAGTAGGTTTCAGAGAGCACGAAAACAGAGACGCTGAGGCCTGCGTTAAATGTAATTTTCTTAAAACAGATTCGTTCCATCTTCGACGGTGCTTCAAGTTGTCATGGGTCGTTTGTTTCTCCTGATACAATGGCAGACCACGATCACCACCAAGTATTGGTGATCGTGGCGAACTGAATTTGTACCCAAATTCTAACATGGGAAATCTGTCAAGTGAAAATTACATAGCATAGGAAAAAAATTTAAGGGGAAACACAGGTGGACAGAGTTTTTGTTATTGCTTCTCTTTTTTTCTTAAGATCTCGCCTCCTTATATAATAGTGTCTCTCCTTTAGTTACGTTAAATGACCGATTAAAGGTCATTTATTATCATTACCGCCTGGATCAAAATGTCAGTCGTAGTCGGTCATTTCACCCGAGAGGTTACAGAAACATGATTAACATCAGTTAATGCATCTGTCAAGCACTTGAGTAGATAGCAAAAATATATTCATGTGGCAAAATATTGGTTGTTCTACTTGGACAAAAAATTTTTTGACCAGTCTGGCATTCGACGCACGTAGGTCGTGCTCACACACAAGTCAACATAGTTCAGGGTTTGAATTTGCACCCCTTGTGAGTCCACGCATGAGAGAGAGTCTCTCCCCATATATTTGTTCACAACTACCATATTTGTGATACAATATAAACCAACAAAATTGTCATGAAAATTCCAATATGGGACTAAAGTTCCATTGCAATGGAGCCTCTTTCCTCCACCTCTCTTGTTTTCATTCAATTTTTCCAATAATCCCCCACATGAATGAAAACAGGATATGTGATAGCATTTGGCAATTGAATCCGGTATAGGACAGGTAAGTTTTTATCCTTTGAACATTCTCTTATGAAGATTTATTTACTTACTGGTTGACAGTATACACGATGTCCTTGAACTGTTCTACCGTCTTTGTAAGCATTGATGTGTTTCGCCCAGAACTCTCCCTGATACAACTCAGTTCTCATGAGTGTGTTCGTTCTTAGCCACGAACACTCCTAGTTCTGTGAGAAGTTCTAAGAATTGTGTCTCCAATTCTCTTTGAAATGACTCTACTTCTTTCTCACATAGGTGATCTCTTAGGAGTATTCCATATTACTCCACTGAATCATTAAAAGTCATATGCTTAACCTTCATCCTTTCATTAGGTAGTTCCCCCACTTAGTCGGTACAGTTTGGTTGTCCCATTGAATCTAGTACTTGGGATCTCCAGTTTGCATAGATTGAGTTTTTTTTGCACCAACATTATTCCATCAGCATCAAGTCCATCCCTCACGATCTTCAAGTATATCCCTCGCGATGAACTTACAACTAACTCTCTGTTTAATCCTTTGGTTAGCATATCCAATCATAGTCAACAGTGATAACTTCCGTTGAGAATAATTGTCCAATGGTATTGTATCTACGACATATATGTCTAGACTTACCATTCTATAAATGGCTTTGTGCTCAGCCAATTGTCAATTGACTATCGCAATGTATGTAATTTGTTGGCACAAGTTTCTGTTGGTGCAATCGACTTTCAGGATTTTGATATTTGTTTGACAATATATTTAATGGAGTATGATCAAGGTTGACCTAGTCATGTGAGAAGTCTAGTGAGGTCAAGGTTGATTGAATGACTAATAAAGAGAAAGTCCTAACTAGAGGTTAGGCAAGGGAAAGTCCTAATTGGAGGTTAGGCAAGCGAAAGTCCTAACTGCGGTTAGGCAAGGAAAAATCCTAACTAAAGGTTAGGCAAGAGAAAGTCCTAACTAAGATTAGGCAAGAGAAAATATTAATTGAAGGTTAGGCAAGGCTGAGTAGTTTACCGAGTGATTAGCAAATTCAAGTAGGTTTGGAGGTCTGGAGGCTTGATAAAGGAAAACCCTAGGAGGAGGTAATCCTAGGTAATGAGAAGTCTTGGAGGAGTGAACTCTAAGCAAAGAAAAATCCTAAGGGGAGGTAACCCTAGATAATGAGAAATCTTGGATGAGTGAATTCTAAGCAAGTGTGACCAAAAGGTTTCCGATCGACCGCACGAGATCGACCATATCAGACCAACAGATTTTGGTAAACCTAAGTATAGGTTGCTAACACTATTCTACATTACTATTATTGCTATTGTGTTAATGTAATGTTGCAAAAAAAGTCTTAGTGGATCAGGACAATCGAACATTGAGTAGAGAAAGACTAAACAGGTCTAGAGGACCAGATATTTAACAGGTGAGTTAAGGTAAGCTCCTGGAGGGAGTGAACAGTGAGGTCGTGTCCCAAGTGGACAAATCTTAGGCGTTGATCTAATTGAAGAAACCAACAAAGGTTTCTAAATTGAGATCAAGACAGTCGTAACTATCTTACTCATGCATCTATATATCTAACTCTGTTTTGCATGATTAATATTATTTGTATACTTGCTGTGCTAACTTGGTTTTACAATTTTTGAGTTGACCAAGTTTTCAGTCGACTAAACTGATCAGTCGACTGATCAAGTGGATCAGTCAACTGATCCAAGGAGATCAACACAGTTAAGAGCTCGATCCAACAAAGATGGAAACATAGTTCAATCAACTGATAAGGAGTATCAATCGACTGATTAAAGATGGAAAGAACATACGATCAAATTGGATCGCACAGGAAAAGGAAACCCTACAGGTTTAGTCAACTGATTAGTGTGATTTTTGAAATCGACCAGATTAAATCGTAGCAAATAAGAAAAGAAGCAAGGATCAATCACCTGATAAAGTATCAGTCGACTAATAAGGTTCAGTTAACTGATCATTTTTTAGTCGACTGATCAAAGGCTATATAAACAACCTCGAGGTCTGAGACACATCATCAATCCTCTCCACACTTCATCACACTCCTGCTACGGATGTCTGTGCAAGTTCTACTACTACGATTCTAAGAAGCTATCTGATAACCAACGCTTACTCTCCTAACATATTGTTGTCACTATACTCTTTTATTACTTGCATTCATTTTAAGGTGATAGTAGCTTGTTACTATCCACCTCATACTTGTACATGCTTGCTTCTTCTATGAAAGGTTTCAGAGAGAAGAACCATAATGGATTTTCCATCGAAGCGGTCAAAGATCGCAGGCCTTGGAGTACTAGTCGTCGAGCTACAAACCAAGTAAAAAATAATCTGTATTTATGTTTGCTTATTTTTATTTCTTCTACTACTTTGATTTACAGACAAGAAAGGTTTTTAAACGAACGAGATTTGCCCCCCCCCCCTCCCTCTCATCTATTTCGATCCAATAGTTTCGTCCATCTAGGAACATCTTCTAAGAATTATCGTAGTCATTCAGCCTCTTCACCACATTTGTCAAGAGCTACAAACTCAGATTTCATAGTGGATCTAGTCATTACGGTTTGCTTAGAAGATTTTCAAGAGATGGTTGCACCTCCCAAAGTGAATACATATCTACTTGTATACTTTGAGTCTTTTATTTTAGATATCCAACTCGCATTGCTGTATCCTTCGATCACAGTAGGATATCGTGTATAGTGCAGTCCATATTCATGAGTATACCTCAAGTACCTCAGTACTCTCGTTATTCCTTTCCAGTGCTCAATACCGGGATTACTCGTGTATCTACTCAGTTTACTTATTGTGTAGGATAAGTCTGGTCATATACAACTCATTAAGTACATCATATTTCCAATCACTCGAGAGTACTCTCTTTGGGAGATACTTTCTCCTCGATTCTTTGATAGATGTTGACTCGTATCTATCGGGGTCCGTGCCAACGCAGTATCACCCTTGTTGAATTTCTCAAGAATCTTGTTCACGTAGTGGGACTGACTAAGAACAAGTCCTTCTACTGTTCTAAGAAATTTGATTCCTAGAATCACATCAGCTAAGCTCATGTCTTTCATGTCAAACTTGAGTTCAACATATCTTTTGTGGATTTGATTATCTTATCATTACTCCCAATGATAAGTATGTCATCTACATAAAGACATAAGATGACATAGTTATTCTCTGTGACTTTCATGTAAACACATTTATCACATTTATTGATTGTGAATCCACATTCTTTCATAGCATTATCAAACTTTTTATGTCACTACTTTGATGTTTGTTTCAAGCCGTATAATGACTTCACCAATCTACAAATCTTGTTATTCTGTCTTGGCACAGAAAACCTTTCAGGTTGTTCTATGTAGATTTCCTCTTCTAAATCCCCGTTTAGAAAGGCTATCTTTGCATCCATCTGATGCATTTCCAGATTCCATAGAGTGGCGACAACCAACAATACTCTAATGGAAGTTATTCTCGATACCGGAGAATATGTGTCAAAGTAATCAAGGCCTTCTCGTTGTCGATAACCTTTAATTACCAATCTAGCCTTGTACTTATCAATTGTGTCATCTGATTTTATTTTCTTCTTAAAAATTCACTTGCAACCTAGTGGTTGACTTCTCAGAGGAAGTTCCACGAGTTTCCAAGTGTGATTTTGCAAGATAGAGTCTATCTCAGATGCAATTGTCTCTTTCTAGTAAGGTCCATCAGAAGAGTTGACTGCTTCTGAGTAATTTTAGGGCTCACTTTCCAACACAAAATTGATAAAATCCATTCAGTAGGATTTTTTCACCCGAGCTCTTTTACTTCGTTTGAGCTCAACCTCAACTGGTTTATCATCATCTTCTTCCTCTTGTGTTTCATATGTCCGTTTTGAGGAACTTGCTCCTGTAGGATCGAAGGCACGTGAGAGGGGAGGGGGGTAAATCACGTGTTTTAAAAAACTTATCTTTTTACAATTTTGAAAATTATTCGGAAACTTAGAGTACGCAGCGGAAAATAAAAAAAACAAATGTAAAAGAAAATAACAAGGTTGATTTTACTTGGTTCGGAGCCTTCGCCGACTCCTACTCCAAGGCCCACGACCCTTCAGATCGTATCGCT
>JBBUKS010051284.1:0-29186 GCA_038050645.1 Hedychium gardnerianum
CCTTTTGATTCAAGTTAAATAGTCCTTTAGAAAGCGAGCGCTGAAAATTCAAAAATTCCACGAAAGGGAAACTCCCCCCGCCTGTACACGTGTACCACCCGTTGTCGATGGCGGAACAAAATGGCTTGGTCGTAGCAGTCCACCTCGTCTTAGTCCAACTCTAACCTAATTCCCCAAGTCTCCCATCCGCAACTAGTTCATCCCCTTCTTCTTCTTCTTCCTCCTCCTTCTCCTTCTCCATTGCCGACGCCCTTCTCGCTCTCGCAGCAGCGAGGCGAGGCGAGGCGACGTGACTGGGCGATGGTGTTCAAGGCGCGCTTCTTCTCGTCAAAGAAGTCGGATTCTTCCTCTAGCCCCGACGGATCCAACAGCCCCGGCGGCTCCGCCTTCAAATCCCCATCCTCCGCCAGATCCGATAAGAAGAAATCTAAATCCCCCTCCACGGTCCCCTCCCATACCCTCATCCGCGACGCCGTCGAGAAGCACCACCTGCAGCAGCAACTGCACAAGAAGAAGGACAAGGATGGAAAGGAGTCCAAGGGGAAGGAGGCTGCCGATTCCCTCTCTCCCAAACCTTGCCCATCGACTGCTACCTCCGCCCCAACCAAGCTCCGCCGAATGCAGGCGACGGTGGCCGTGGAGGCCAAGGACGCCACCGGAACGCCTCCTGTCGCATCCTTCTCCCCGATCCTGGCCTCCTCGCTTGGACTTAACCGGATCAAGACTAGATCCGGGCCGTTGCCGCAGGAGGGCTTCTGTGGAGAGCATAGGATTTCTGGCATCGGGAGTAGCAACTTGTCCAGAGGCGCTGGGTTTACTTCGATGCCTGGAGGAAAGAGCATTGGCGATAGTAGTAGCAGGTCGAAGAAGGATGGAAGGACATTAGGCAAGGTCGCCGGGTCGTCTACTAGCTCTTGGGCTGATCGTAGCGCAAGCGGGATGAATCAGTGGTCAACAGTCAGTGCAGATGCTTCGTTTGAGCGACAGAGTAACATTGGTAATTTTTTGCTGCTCTCATGACTATGTGTATCTAGCGCACAATGGTTTTTGATATGAAACATTTCTTTTTGTGGATGGCAAATTAAGTTGTGAATTTGTTAGTTTCTTATTCTTTATACTGATCGCATGGAATTAACCAATAAATGAACCTTGGCTAAAATTCAATTTTATACATTTGCCAACGTATCTTCAATGTTTAAACACCCCATACTGCTTTCTTTTTTGTAAACAAGAAGGGTATCACATAAGCTGAATGTAATTTCCTTATTTAATATCCTAAATCACAAAAATTAAGTTTGTCGTGAATTTAAAGGGTTTTGAAGCCAAAAAGATATGCATTATGCTTTCTTCAAAAAGTATATAAAAAATTGATGAACTATTTAGCTGTTAGCCACTTGGATCAAATTAATCTGCATTATATCTTATCTTAAACCCCGTATATAGGCTTCTTTCCTTTATATTTCATGACTTCTCTGGTTGGGGTACCACATTAGTTTGGCTTTATGCTTTATCTTTTTCCATCTGTTCGGGAATGTAAGAGATCCTATTTCCATTCAGCCTAAAATCATCTAGTACATTGAAAAGTAATGAATCCGTGACCAGAGCACCTTAAGAGAAATATTTTCTTGTTTAGAGAATAAGTAGCTAATGTATTCATTAAAGTATTAGTAAAAAATACAAATTGATTCACAATTTTTTGTTTATAATGTTTATTATGAGAGTCAAAAAGGGATTGGTTCTATGATTTTCTTTTATTTATCACTTGCTTTGTGTATTCTTGAACAACAAATTCGTTCTTTATTCCTTTGTTATATGTTTTATTTTCTTCACTTTTTGTTTAAGTGACATTTTTCTTCTTAGTCTTACAGGATGCAAATGTTGTTGCTTGGCATATGAATTGCTATCAATTTAATTTCTTTTGATGATCAGTCATTTTCACTATGGTCTGACAAGCATGGTAGGAGATCCTTTATTCTCTTCAATTGTTAGGGACAAATTGTAGTTAGCCAGCTGTATTTATGCTATAGTTTCATATAAACAGTTCCTTGTTTCTGCCTATTGTACTATCTACTTTTTAGTGTTTGTGAAACTTTTAGATTTTCAAATATTGGCTGTTGTATGCTTTACGTTGTTGCTTTTGCTGTCCTATTTCAGTGGATTTTCTGTGGAAATTTTTATTCCTACTTTTTGTTGAATGCAAACTCGCTGATATAATCTTTATTTTCTGATTAAAAGTGGGTCTGAAACCAAAAACTGAGAGATCAATTTGGACCATATAAAATCATTTTTTTTTTTGATTTGGTCAATTTGGAAATTGTACATAAGTTCAAGTTCTTTTGCTTTTCGTTTATTGAGTCTACTGAACTAAAAAAAAAAATCAAACCAAACTGTGTATATATAAACGCATACTATGATATTGTAATACATATAGATGGTCTCAAGAATTTGTTGTACCGATTATATTGCAGCTGTGGAATTTTTTTCTAGCTCATGCAAAAAAATTATGTTATCTTTTTCTCAGAGTTTGTTATTGTGGGTATAGCAGCGATTATGTTGATAGTTGATATTTGTGGACGCCTATCAGGTTGTGATGTATACACGAGTTATTTCACATGATCCTTTCAAATTCAGAAAACGGGAAGTAGAAATATGTAAATGTCTTAATTTTTATCCTTCAAAGAAAATCAAAACATACTATGCCCACCAAATGCTGCTATATGAGCTGGTTTTCATCTAACACTGTGCTGCTCGCTCAAGTTTACTAGCCTAATATTTCTATATTTATGAACCATAGGAAACTTGCAGGACTCTCTCCTGAGGTAGCAGCAGATTTCTACTATATTAATAAACTTACACCATTTTTTCTTTGTAGGCAAAGTTAATGTATCACGGGGTAAATACGATGATTTGAAAAGCAATCCTACATTTGCCTCAGAAGTGGAGGTAGACATCAGCTGCATTTAGTATTTAACCTGGAGACAGTTATTCAATTTAAAGAAATAGGATCATATTTTGTTGCCATGTATCTTTTGACAATTTCTTATCAAGGAGCCAATATTAATTTCTATCACCTGCTCATACAGTCCCGATATGATGCTTGCGAAACGCCAAAGGAATCAGAATCTCCTCGCTTTAAAGAAATAATGCAGGCTACCAGTGCACCAAGAAAGAAGCCTGGAGATGTGAAAAGTTTTTCCCATGAACTAAGCTCCAAAGGAGTACGCCCATTTCCATTTTGGAAGCCTCGAAGTACATACAACTTAAAGGTGAACACTGTACTTGAATTTTTTTTTTCAGGCTTATCGTGTCAATAATTTTCTCATATGAATTTTGAGTTTTTGGATATGATAATTAAATATTTTGCCTTGCGATTTCTGTCCCTTACAGGAAGTTTTGAAAGTTATTCAGGTGAAATTTGAGAAAGCAAAGGAGGAAGTGAACTCAGATTTGGCAATTTTTGCTGGTGATTTGGTTAGTATAATGGAGAAAAATCTAGAAAATCATCCTGAGTGGAAAGAAATTTTGGAGGATTTGTTGATACTTGCTCGGAGCTGTTGTGTTATGACACCTGGTGAATTCTGGCTTCAATGTGAAGGCATAGTTCAGGATTTGGATGACCGTCGCCAAGAGCTTACCTCAGCAATGCTTAAGAAACTACATACACACATACTTTTTATCCTTACTAGATGCACAAGGTTGCTACAATTTCACAAGGAACATGGTTTTCCTGAGGATGGGATGATTATGGATCCAGGATCGAAAATCATGCATTCTGCTGAAGTAGCATCTGTCCCTCCCAAAGATGGTAAATATAGCAGGTCTGAAAAGAACTCTGTAGAGGCAGCTGTTTCAAGGAAGTCCCATAGTCAAGAGCAACATAACTTAAAATGGAAAAGAAGCCAAGAGATAAAGCCTGTTGATTTCTTCTCAGAAGATATAGCAAAGGATGATCCATTTTCTACCAGGGAGCGAATATCTTCTTGGAAGCCTCTACCTTCACTGGCAACAAAGAACCAGAAAGAGTTTAACCCAATTGTTGATGAATCACTCAATGCTAAAACTGACTCTTTAAATTTAGAAAGGTCTTTAGATGAAAGGCTGATCATGTCTAGCACACCTGAGCCAGATACAGTAAGCCCTGTTGATGTGCCCAGGCCTAAATCTATTTCTTCCAAGTATCAACATCCAGTTTCATGGGGCTTTTGGGCTGATCAGCAGAGTATTTCTGAAGAGGGATCAATTATGTGTCGCATTTGTGAGGAGTATGTTCCTACTTTATATGTGGAAGAACACTCAAAGGTATGTACTGTTGCTGATAGATGTGACCAGAAAGGCTTGAGTGTTGACGAGCGTCTCATTAGAATAGCTGAAACATTAGAGAAGATGATAGACTCTTATGGACAAAAAGATATACATAATATCAATGGGAGCCCAGATGTCGCAAAAGTTTCTAATTCAAATGTAACTGAAGAATCTGATATTCCTTCTCCAAAATTATGTGATGGGTCACGGCTAGGTTCAGCTGATATGTTTGATTGTCTTCATGAGTCAGAGAATCCACTTCTATTTGATGACCTGAAAAATCTCCCATCAATGACTTGCAAGACCCGTCCTAGTGCAAAATCTGATCAAGGAATGGCTACTTCATCAGCAGGCAGCATGACTCCACGATCCCCTTTAATGACACCGAGGGCTACTCATATAGACATGCTTTTGACTGGGAAGAATGATGTTTCTGAGGGTGATGATCTTCCACAGGTGGTTATTGCTTGATTGAATTTATAGGCTCTGGTTTCTGCACGTCAGCAGCCACTCTTGAGTTCTTTCTGTTTGTGATTAACTAATTTATGAAATCTCCTTTTGTATGCCCATGGTTTTTGAAATTGATAAACACATGAACAAACAAATACACAGTTGACTGCTTCATATTTGGTGTTTAAGTGGTTTTTTTTTGTCCCTAATCTTTTTGAATTCTTGCTTTGTTGATTTTTGCATGGAAGTCGTGCATTAATTATTATTACAACGAGATCTAATTGCTAGTTAATTATTTACGTTTGTGAATCTACTTGCATGACAAAGTCATTTTAGGAAAAGGTGTTATCTTAATGTCTCACTGTGTTGATGCTTAATATAGAATTTAGATGCCACCTGTTGATTATTTGTTTAATTTTATGCTGCTTTCAGTTCCTAGGATAGCCGACCCCACATAGTGGGATAAGGCTTGGTTGTTGTTGTTCAGTTCCTAGGAATTTTATATTCCATTTGCAAGTTACTGCTGCTTTGGGCATGCAATTTATCCTCATATCTTAATTAAAGTAAAATATTATCTCTCTATTTGAATAGTTTTGCAAAATAAGATTAATTGTTGTTGATGGGGAATTATGTTTGAAGGATTGACAAATTTCACTATAAACTTTGTTAAAATACTTACTGGGCAAGGATTGATTACTACAAATTTCAAAAGCAGATCTGTGCAATTCCTACAAAATTCTTTAAATGTTTCCTATTCATAGTTTCTCCAATTGCATGTCATTGTTACTAAAATGTTGTTTATTGCTAATCATCTCATTTATTGTGGATGCTGAATTTTCCTAAATTGGTGTAGATGAATGAACTTGCTGATATTGCTCGCTGCATAGCTAATGCTTCAGCAGATGGAGAAGGGTCCTTGAATTATTTAGTTTCTTGTTTAGAAGACCTACAAGTAGTTATGAATCGGCGTAAGCTTGAGGCACTTACTGTACAAACTTTTGGAACACGTATTGAGAAGCTCCATCGGTAAGTAGATCTTTGCATTACACTCTGAACTATTCCCTCACATTTTGGTTTATATGTTGGTTCTTAGGACTTGAAATTTTGGAGTTACTTCCTCTAGCATACTTCTTGCCTGTTACTTTTCCTTGTCCTGCGATCATATGACTATTTTCAACTTTTTGCCTACGTGCTGTCCTACAGTGAGAAGTGCTTACAGCTTTGCGATTCAGTAGCTTCACTTGATATGGAAAAGGCTGATGTGTTAAGTACTGTTATTGATGAGGAAGATGATGTAGTTCGGAGTTTACGAGCAAGTCCTGTTCATCATCATGCCAGCAAGGATAGAACCTCTATTGATGATTTTGAAATCATCAAGCCCATCAGTCGTGGGGCTTATGGCCGGGTTTTCTTGTCCAAAAAAAGAACTACAGGAGATCTCTTTGCAATAAAGGTACTTACTATTGTTGATTCTTAAATATGCCACATTTCTTTAGCTTTGCTAGTGTATTTAGATGTTTGGACTTGTTTGTTGCTCTGGAGAATTTGTTCTATCATTATCAGCATCCCATATCCTTATTTTGACCTCCTTATTGAATATTTCCCGCTTTTAATAATTTATCAGTTAGGAATGTGTCATTAACCCATCAATCACATGCACCTTTAGGAAGCCAGTCAAATTGAGTACAGATGGTCCATGTCAATAAATTTGTTGGGACACAGTACATGTAGATAGTCACATCAAAGTGTTTCTTGTCTTTTTTTTTCTCTCCAAATGTTCTAATTCATGTGCTGGTTAATGTTGTTTAAAACTAGCATAATTTGTAGGGTGGTTGTGATGTATGATGATAAAATATGCACCTTCACATGAATATAATGTTTCTGTGTCATGTCTCATGGTCCTCATATCGCATGATATAAATTGTTTTGCACAAACCAACCCAAGACAGCTAAACAATTATGAAAGAATAACTGAGCGGCCATATGGATGAGTAAGCAAGGACATAATTGGGTGGCGACATAGGATTCAAATTTGTGACTAGGCATGAGAATTTGACCTGCTTCAGTACAGCTCCATACTAATCTGCCTTGATTTTGGCTACATTTCTCAGACTGACCCCCTTGCCCTGCACAATATTAAGTAGAAACCTTGTCCTTATGGTGTTTATATCCAACTCCAAATGGTTGGGTCAAACTTGTTTTGATGGATGATGACTTGGTGATTGTTTTTCATATGGCCTTTTTCAGGTCTTAAAAAAAGCAGATATGATACGCAAAAATGCTGTTGAGAGTATATTGGCTGAACGCAACATTCTAATTTCGGTTCGCAATCCTTTTGTGGTAAGCTATTTTTTTTCTTCTGCTTTTTACCTAACCGCGTAGCCAATTTTCCCAAATACCCAAATCACGTACCCTATTTTCAAAATGACGAAATCATGTACCCAATACCATTTTTGCCCCTCTTACTTTTCCCAATTGATTGGTAATAATTCTGTTGCCCAAATAAATTTCAAAATTTGATTCGTGTTCAAAAAATCACTACTCTTCATATATTGTGTCCAATTGATAATCAGGAGAACAAGACGAATACATAAAACTTGATTCTATATCATTCCGAGCTCTTTAGGTTCATTTTTGGCCAAAATCGGCCGATGGACCTAGAGAACTTGGAATGACGTGAAACCAAATCCTATGTGTTCGTCTTGTTCTCCTAATTATATCCATGCTCTCAAACATCAATTTGACACAATATATGAAAAGCAGTCATTTTTTTAACATAAAAAACAATAACGCTAATCGATTAAAGTTACCGTTGATCGTCAAAATCAAGAGTAACTTTAATCGATTGCTCAATCAATTAAATGCGTTATTCTTTTTTACGCTCTTCATATATTGTGCCAAATTGATGTTTGAGGGTATGAATATAATCAAGAGAACAAAATGAACACATATCGGCTGATGGACCTAGAGAGCTCGGAATGACATAGAACAAGTCCTATGTGTTCGCCTTGTTCTCCTGATTATATCCATTTCCTCAAACATTAATTTGACACAATATAGGAAGAGAAGTAATTTTTTGAATACAAATTAAATTTTAAAATTTATTTGGGCCACAGAATTATTCCCAATCGATTGATAAATTTTATCAATCGATTGGAACAGTAAGAGGGGCAAAAATGATATTGGGTATTTTTGAAAATAGGGTATGTGATTTGGTATTTGGGAAAATTGGTTACGCGGTTCAGTAAAAAGTCATTTTTTTAAAATTTCCTGTTCATAAGTGGAACATTTAATAGCTTTCTGTGATCGGATTGCTTGTTATCCTAGGTTCGATTTTTCTATTCTTTCACCTCCCGGGAGAATTTGTATCTTGTGATGGAATACTTGAATGGCGGAGATCTATACTCGTTACTGAGAAATTTAGGTTGCTTGGATGATGACGTTGCTCGTGTTTACATAGCAGAAGTAGTATGTGCTTGACATATCTTTTCTCACAATATTTCTTACTTTGTTCTCTATCCTTATCTAATTGGGGGTACAATTCTGCAGGTGCTTGCACTGGAATACTTGCACTCATTACATGTGGTGCATCGTGATCTGAAGCCAGACAATCTATTGATTGCTCATGATGGCCATATTAAGGTATTGAAGTTCTTTCTGCTTATTGTTCACGAAATCACTATAAGAATTGATTGTTCTTGGAAAAACTATTCTCCCCTATAAATTTCTATGAAATAAGTATGCTTCTTAACTATTTCGTACTCCACTACAAGGAACAAAGGTTCCTACTCTATTCTCCATATAATATTTATTTATACTCTATTCTCCAGATAATATTTATTTATACTCTATTCAATTCTCCAAGAAATATATATTTTAACTAAGCATGTTGGTTTAAACATGTTAGGGAAGCTAGGTGGATATGGTAGGTTGACAAACACTCTTTGTTCTTTCCATATAGACTTAGTGATCTAAATGGTCTAGTGTTTCGAGTAGATTGATTGATGTGATTGACTGGATGACAAGTTGATTAGGTGGATGAATGAATCGGATGAGCGGGCCAAAAGGATGGGACAAGCTAGAAGAATGATGATCAATTATTTGAAGGGGTATTTTATCTATGCGTGTAGATTTATTCTTTGTCAATTACTTATATCTTTCTTACAAATCGAATATAGGAATTATAATCAGGTTAGCAGGCCAAAAAGATGGGACGCGCTAAAAGAATGATGGCCAATTACCTAAATGAATATTCTATCTCCATGAAGATCTATTCTTTGTCAATTATTTATCTTTCTTACAAATCAAACGTAGAATTACAAATCAAATGTAGGAACAAAAATTACCCGTCTATATATTCTATAAATTAAATGTTGGAAATACATTGCTATAATTATCAGTTCCCTTCCCTTCACTTGGAATAATTATTGTGCTGATTAATACCATTCCATGGACCAAACATAACAAGAGTGCCAGTGGTTTTGTGTTGGTAATTAGTAGATAAATCTATAACCCCTAAAATTGTTCAAAATATGTTCAAACCCTTAAAATTGGTGCATATTCTTATTCATTAAATTTTAAAAATGTATGTCCTAGATATGGTTAATGCAAATAAAGTCACTACCCTACCTTATCATTTTGCAAAAGAAATCAATAAAATCCCAATGAGGTCTGATTTCTTAGCTTACACTGTTGTTCTTTCAAGTTACATTTTTCAAATTTTCTAAAAAAATATTAAAAATTTCTTCTTTGAAAAAAGGGCAATCGGTGCACAAAGCTCCCGCCAATATGAGAGCCCGGGGAAGGGTCTATTGTACCCGATCTTATCCTGCTTTGTAAGAGTCTATTTCGAGACTTGAACCCGTGACCTCTAGGTCCCTTCTTTGAAAGTTTAAATTAAATAAACAAACAACAATATGCCAGATCATGAATGCCACAAGGGTGAAGTGGTAATGTTATTAATGAACCCTAGAGTATCCAGCATGGACCTCTCACTAATAGTACCAATGGAACCTTAGAGTATCAGGAGTAGAGCCATCCTCATAATAATAGTACCAATAGACCCTAGAACATCAATGGACGTGATGATATGGGAATAGGGAATTGTGCTTGCTTACCTATTCAACATAACTCTAATGTGTAGCAGACTCTATCACATTGCGTTTTGCCATGAATTTGCATGCATGGCTTCATTAGGTTGCTAAAGATCCACATCAAGCATGGTCCAAAAGGAAATCTCTCTTTCCCAATGAGTAACAATAACCATGGTTTGAAATCTTATTTTGTTTTAGTTGAGACAAATGACATATATGCTTCCTATGCGTTGACAACAATTGAGACCTGTGGTATCAACAAAATTTGCTGGTTTCACCTATGGCATCTTGGTGTATCTGATACATACAATAAAACCTTTGGCGGTATTAGGTGCGTAGAACTTAAACCTTATTTAATTTACTTTGTCACTTAGTCTAGGTTTACTTGGATAAAACAATAGGAGGGTGGGGGGAGGTAGAGTTAAAGAGTCATAGTATTGTTTATAAGCATAAATTTCTCACATACAATTTTATGTCACTTTCTCTCTTCCTCTCCGTTTGCCTTGTATTTTTGCATCCAAATAAACCTAGTAGGTAAATTAGACCTAGTTTCCATAGTTTTAATTCAGAAATATACGCTCTTTATATTAATTAAAGTCTTAGATACAACAGTAACTATATACTGTATGATATAACTATCTATTTAAGTAATTATATGTTAAGACTCAATGTATTGCATTAAGTAAGGGCAGCCTGGTGTACGAAATTCCTGTCAATGCGAGGTCCCGGGAAGAGTCTATTGTATGCAGTGTTACCTTACTTTGCAAGAGTCCGTTTCTTAGACTCGAACTCATGACCTTTATGTGACACGACAACAACTTTACTGTTGTGCTAAGCCCCTGCAAATGTATTGCATTAAGTAATCACCAAAAATTCTATGTAAATCCATGATTGAAGTTCTTCTTACTATTGTAGTCCTGTGCCATATAGGGGGCAAATGTGACTTCTATTTCTATCCTTCTATTGTATAATTATAACTCTCTAGCTTATAGTTGTTAATTGAGCTATGCTACTGAACACGCGTCGTTCAACCGATTGAAATACAAAAATATCCTTAATATTTGATTTTAGTGATACAAAATTAAAGAGTCGATTTCATTTAAATGTAAGGATCAATGCTCCCACTCCCATCATGCAAGACACATTATAGTATTAATAGAGATTCCTATTAAGAAGATATAAGTGTGTAGTAAAAGTAAATAAAATTATTTTTAATACAATTAGTAATTGATATGATTATTACAAGTAGAGATTCTAAGTGAAGGAAAATTATGAATAAAAACTATTTGAATTCAACTTGGTATGCTTTAACATGCACTGAAACGTGTTAAATATTGAGATAGTATAATACGTTAAAATTTAATTTAATTATTTAACTTCTATCAGTATTTTTACAAGTAAATAACTTAAGTGGAATGGGTAAAAAGGAAATAAAATTCATCTCCACATATGCTTTGATGCATGCTACTGCATGCTTAGTGGTAGCACACCATGTTGTAGAAATTATAACATTGTTGACGGACTAAAACTCCGACATAGAATAATATTTTAAGTCTTATCACCAAATATGTAGTTGTCTTTTCTTTCTTCTTCTTATTTTTTCCAATTTTTTCATCATCTTTCTCTACCTCCAACTCCAATTCGTTACATTTCTATCAAAGACTGAAACTCCAGCATAACTTGAGATTTCAAACATTGATATATACTTTTACTTAACGGTAAGACATTAGTCTATGTTTGTTATTGTTTTGAGTTGTGTGCTTGAAATTTATAATTGACTCTGAAATTATTATATTTTTGTTTTTGGAAGTAAACAAGCTAAGTGAGAGAGAACATCAAAGAGGTAGGATGGATCAGTCCCAAACCATGCCTTTTACCTGTTATGTTCTACCCGTGCTGACTTTTGTTCAAACCTGGAATATTAAATTTTATAATTAAAATATGCAATTTGATAATTTTGAAAGGATAAATATTTTGCCCCAAAGTTAAATAAATACCATTTGACATAAATATTTCTATATTCATTTCTGTTTCTTTATTTTATCACATATGATTGAGCATTTCATGTTTCATTCTCTTTGATATTTCTACTATTTTTCTGATTATTCTATATCTTCACAGTTGACCGACTTTGGTCTTTCCAAGGTTGGTCTTATTAACAGCACGGATGATCTATCTGGGCCTGCTGTTGGTGGGACATCATTATATGGTGAAGATGAACCCCAGGTGTCTGTGTCTGAGCAATTGAATCAACGTGATTCTCAGAAGAAACGGTCTGCTGTTGGCACACCTGACTATTTAGCACCAGAGATACTTCTAGGAACAGGACACGGTTTGTATATTCTATCTAATTTTTTATGAATCTTAAATCATGTTGTTTCACATCACTTAATAGTAGTATTATCTCTGCAGGTGCAAGTGCAGATTGGTGGTCTGTTGGTGCCATTCTCTTTGAGCTTATTGTTGGAATTCCACCATTCAATGCAGCGCATCCACAGGTTTTTAAATTCAAGATACTTGCAGTATTAAAGCTCTTTAAGACATGATACTAGCAAAATTATAATAAGCCTATCATGGAAGAATTTTGATCTTAAAGGCTCATGAATAAGAACTTCCATCATAACCTTACCAACAAATGTTAATTGTTGTTCGCCAATCTTCTCCGTCACTGTCCTCCAAATCTATTCTCCACCAGAAAACTCATTAAAACTATTTCCTTTATATATCCAAGTTGATCATTCACATGCTTCGCGGTATCTGCTATGGATTCAAATATATTTAGATTTTTGTCCAATTATAAATTTTAAGAATCATTTTTGTGATGCTCAGTAAGTTTGTCTCTAGCTGAACACTTAGCTCATGTTGTTTTTATGATTAATTAATTGGGTTATTAGATAATATTTATGCCATGAATTTGGTAAAATTTCATGTTCCTCTGCACTTTTTTTTTTGGCGAAATGCATTACCTTTAGACTTTCAAAAATATCATTTTCTAATTTCATTTCAGTTTGGCTCCATGCTCAACCTTTTCAGGCTAGCTAATTGTCAATGACACTTGATGTTGCATTGGTAGCTGCATCTATGGAATGCCAAATTATAATGATTAAAAGTTTGCATTTCTAATGGTCAATTCTATTTATGAGTAAATATTATTTTAAGTTGTGGGGGGGGGGGGGGGGATAGACATTGGAGAGGTGTGTTTTGAGAAAATGGATAAATATGAGTGGTGGATTGAGATCTTTGCTATGAGTTTTTATGAGGTAAGCACAGGAAGCATCAGGTTGACAAAATGAAATTGTCATCATGAGCTTTCATCACGTAATCCACAGCAAGCATCAACATGTTGTCCCTGGATATGTATCTCAATTCTAAAACACATGCCCAATGATGGTACAGAATCCATACAGTTGCCAATGAGTTGTTGGAACATCTTTTAGTAGTGTTCAAGTATGACATGCTTTTTTTTATTGCTAGTCTGATTCGTATGATGACTTGGAAAGTAGGACTAGTTTCTTCTTCAACTCACATTATTTATTAGACTAGTGCCTGAAAAGGTCCTTATATTTACATGTTAAAACAAGTGTAAGATAGATAACTAATGGCCATGAGACATGTTAGTCCCACCTGAATATCTTATACAAGAAGTATCTAAATTTGTCTATTAGTTCTAGGTGACAGAGCAAAGCTGATTATATGCTCTGTTACATACGGTAAATTTCCCTTGCCCGACTGACTTATCCAATGCCAAAAAGTTTTTTAGCAGTTGAAAATTGATTCATTCGAACTCTACTTTTACTGTAATATGGAAATTCGAAATATTGGTTGCTTGTGTAACATTTTCATCCTTAATGTGCAGAACTTAATTCTTGTCATTGTGATAGTGTGCTTCATCTGGCATTTTTATAGATTTTTATTCTGAATGTGCAGAAATTATCAAACTTCATCATGCTAGTGTGTTTCATCTGGCTTTTTTTATAGATTAAATGTAGACAGCCCCGCTACTAATATCCTTTGCTTACATGTGTAAGTTTCTTAGGCATGCAAGTTGTTTATGCACTAAATTTTGGATCCAGTTAAAACATGATACTTATGTACTTCTATGAATGTGGACCATATAAGGTTTGAAACGTGAAAAGTTGTAACTATATTATTTTCACTATTATTGTTAAAAATTGTAGGTAGTACATGATTTAAAATCTCGACCCGTGCCAAGGTTTCGGTACCGGATCATAACTATACAGTATCGTATCGTGCTATGTCGATATGATTTCCATATTTTTTTAATATAAAATATATTAACTAAAAAATAAAAATTTAAATCTAAATATTTAAAAAATAAATAAATAAATATATATATTAAATTAATATGATAGTTTTATTAGGCTTTAATTAAGCCTATTAAATTATCGCTACTATAGTTGGGAGTTAATTGAAATTATTATTCTAAAGTTATTTTATTAACCTAAGTTAAAGTTGTTGCTCATAGGGTCGCGCATGTCGCGGCAGCCACAGCCCGTGGGGTCGCACGACGCATTTGCTGTCGTCGTGGGGCTCGCGCGACGAATCCGCTACCACCGCGGGGCCTGTTCAACGCCTTGGGGTGTGTTGGCACTGGGGTTTTGGTCGGCAGGCGGAACGAAATGTTTGTATCAGACGAAATGGCATGAGATTTTAAACCGTGGGTAGTACCCTACCTCTTTCATTATTCAACAAGCTAGCAAGTCCACTTATTTATGTTATGCTACTTTGGTCCGCCTAACTAATGATCAAGTTTTCTCTAATCAAACTTGATCTTATACATGAACTTTTAGTAACTGCAAATGGTTCTTTAAATTGGTATCAGATATCATAAATAAACAATTCATCTTCTTAACTGGCATAAGTTATGATTGGTTTTTCATGATTTCATCTTGTCAAATCTCTTCAACATGTGACAATGACAATGTACCTTCAGATGACTATGCTTATTTATTTGTTTAAATGAACTGGTGTGTAATAATGAACTTTTTTGTGCTATGTAATAGCTTGGATTCTGGACTTGATCAGTTGCTCAAAAATAATCTCAAAATATTAGGTTATGTTGGCCATTTAACTGCTTCATTTACTTATGTTTATTTAGTGAGAATTACCAAATATTCTCTTTGTTTCTTGACACTTGCAGAAAATTTTTGATAATATATTGAATCGTAAAATACCTTGGCCCCGAGTACCTGAAGAGATGAGTTTTGAGGCATATGATCTTATTGACAAGTAAGATTTGCACAATGTACACTTTAATTATTTAATCTGCTATTTTGATAAGGACTTCTTTCAGTAAACTTGTATATTGCTATTGCACTATTAGTTGTACCGTGATCTCCGCCCCTCCCTATTATCGTCATTTTGGTTTGTTTGTTGCCACACTTGAATGGGGATAATTATCCATATATGGAGAAATTTTTTAATTTTTCGTTTCCTAATTTTTTCTTTAATAGCATATCTGACTCAATTTTTTTAAGGGGAACAAGTGATTAAGATGATCTGAAACTGATACTTTCTACTTACCTCTCTCTTCTCAATTTAGCCTTTATTTACTTCTTCTGTACTACATGCTTTTTGTTTTTTCCTTTTACACTCATAGATTAATTGTTGGGATCTGTTGAATTGCGAGTTCAAGTCCTGTCACTGTTTCTAAACTTACAAAATGAGCTTAAGTTCTATGGAATGGATGCCAAAAAGAGTTCCATATAGTGCAGAGCACTTCAAACTGCTCCAATATTGAATTCTCTCGAATCCATGTTCAAGTCTATTTTACGTCACCAACCCGTTTGTGCTCCAAATCAGCAGTGAAAGTGTAATCTTACTGCCTATTCTTACCCATTGCATTGATCTGTTTTACATTTTGCTTTTATGATTGTTATTGCTTTTAATTGAAATAGTTTATATTGGGCGTCATGAACCAAGGTATATATAATGGCTTACTTCATAATGCATGGTACAAGAAATAATGCAAACCAAGTTTTATAAGACCAAGCTTATTTAAGTCCGGGAAGAGTTGTAACTATTGGGATCATTGCATTGGAAGAAATTCCACTAGTGCATAGAAGTAGATATTTTAAATCTTTTGCAAGCATGTTTTTACCTATGATGTTAGATCAAGTCGAAATGCAAACCAATCGAGATAGTTTCAATATAAAGGGTATACCATTTTATTGAAGTTGCATAAACATTGTCCCATCTCTGTTTATCTATACGATTGGATCTCTTGTTGTAAACTGAAGGTGCTAGTGTCAAACAAGGAAGAGAGAGGTGGCGCTCTTGTAATTGGCACAGCGTTGATACGAGAGAGTAGGTCATATGATTATTTCAAAATTGGTTCTTCTATAAATTAATTTTAGTTTTTAAGAATTCCAAATTTAATTAATTAATTAATTAGGACATTTAACTCTTAATTATGCATTTTTCCTCCCTTGGGCTACATAAATTTTATATCAAGAGCTCAAGTCACTTTGTTGATTCCTAGAGATGTTGATAGTGCACTTAAATAATCAAACTCCTTTTCATCAATTCAGGTGCATTAGTCTTAATTGGCCTCTAGCATGATATCAAGAGTACGACTACATCAGAAGTAGGAAGTAGTCGGTTCCACAAAAGTCCTTTCACATAGTTACCATGCAGTTCAATTTTTTATCATTTTATATGATGACATACTCTTAGGTCTTAGATTAGTGTATGTTCTAAAAGGATATGTTTCATACAACCATGACCTATTGGAAGGAATACCAAGTTGATAACTCTTCTCAACTCGTTTTACTATGCACAGATTTCTTGACCCGGCCACTCATTGAATTAAGTGTTTGATATACTCTCCCATTACCCTGTTACCAGGAGTGATAGGTCCTGTGAGGCTAGCAACATAGCCAACCATGTGTGTATATGCAACTTTTTCAAAGCCGTAAGCTTTGTATATGTACCTATGGGAATAAAGGGCAATTCCATGTCCAATATTCTCTTCTAAGAAAATATGAGTTTTCCTCTCTTAAGAGAGAGCTTGCATTCTGTCCTATGTTGATGGCGCTAGTTATCCTCCCTCGTGTTGTCTTCTCTTTGCCGTTGACAATTGGTATCAAAGCCATTGGATAGGTGGCTCATCTCAATCTCTCAAAGATCCTTATAGGCTGCAACCCAAATAGAGGGAAAGAAAGGGGAAAGCAACAAGGTTCCCTTATCTACTTTCATAGAAGAAAAAAGTAAAGAGAAAGAAGGGAACAGTTTGGATCCTCTTTTCCCTTTGGTTCTGTCCAAAATAGATTGAACATAGAAGCTTTCCAAAGTGGTGAAAAGGCTATCTGACTTCACGTCTTGGGAACAAACAAAACTAGGTCTAATTTTGTCATCTTCTCTTATTTGGCCTTTCCTCCTCTCTTCTAAAGTAGATAAAACAGATAAAATCTGTCTCTACTTTCCGACTGCTATTCATAGTTTTTTTTCCCTTTGTTTTCCCCTCTTCATCCACTCTAGTAGAATTACCTTATGGCTCTTTTTGTCTGTTCCGAGGGAAGGGAAGTGGAAATAAATTCCATGGTGGAAGTGACAAGAAGAAATTGAGTGGAAACATTAGGAATTGTATGTTGATTACTTGTTAGGGAAAGAATAGGAACGAAAGAAGATAAAAAAAAAATCTATAATCATCCTCTTCCTTAGCACTAGAACTTGAGCTTTTGAATTACACTGACTTTCACTTTAAGCTATTGTGACCTCCAACACAGTCTCTTACTAGAATTGCTTGTTCTTGAGTGGATACTAATTAATTGGAAATGAGATTAAGAAAGAACCAACAATTGATTAGTGTAGAAGCTAGCTTCTCCATTCTCCATACTGATCAGCCACCTAAGCAAGATTGTTTGACAGCTAGCAAGCTATTGGCGCATATTTGATTTTGGCTTCAATTGACTTTCTAAAATTACTATTTGCTAGATTGTCAATTTGAGGTTCTCTATTATGAACCACTTTGATGAATTTTTGAAACGAGAATCATATTGAATCATGAATTTTATGTTATCAAATAAGAAAAATATATGTAAAAAATATATTTTATCTATAATAGTTTTATATCTCCATTGATGACAATGTACAAACTATGCTCTATTTTTTCTTTCATTTCATTAAGTATTGTATTGTTTTATATATCAAACATAATATATCATGGATATGAATCGTGAATTGTCGCGATTCCGACAAGGATGACTACAGGCATATATTTGGAGGCAAACAATTCATATGGGAGAGGATTATAAGATTTTAAACATTTAAATTGATCTTGGAACACTTTGAAATGAGCTGAAGTGTGTCAACTATCAAGATGACACATTACTAAAATTGAACCATTCTAGGCGGAGACCGAAGCTTTGGCATGGAATAATTCTGTAAATTTATTGGGTGTAAGAATTAATTATAGGATGAATATGGATAGGTAAACTGACAAAAGTTACTTATATAATTAGTACTAGTTATTCAATATTTTTTCAAGAATACAGATTA
The DNA here is from genome assembly GCA_038050645.1 of Hedychium gardnerianum. Lineage (NCBI taxonomy): Eukaryota > Viridiplantae > Streptophyta > Magnoliopsida > Zingiberales > Zingiberaceae > Hedychium > Hedychium gardnerianum. The sequence continues at coordinate 18,366 of JBBUKS010051284.1, forward strand.
TTTCCTTTTAATAATATTATTCAAATTTATTATTTATGTATTGGATAGTGCCACTAAATAAAATATAAGAAAAAACGTACTTGATTATTGAAAATGGAAATTAAAATTTCTAAATGTATTTTTTTTCTCAAGACTATTCTATTGCAATGTATGATTTTTCTCCACAACACTAAGGCTTTGTTTGGTTTTGGTTACGGGAGCAGTTCACACCACACTTTACTGTTTTTATTTCTGTTTTTCCATTTGTAATAATTTTCTTAATAATGCTTTTCTTTTTTTAAAAGGTCAAGCATTATATAAGAAATAATTTTTTTATAGAATGGTATCCAAAGGTAATGAAAAAAAATCTTTTTTAGATTTTTTATTTTCAATTATCTAATGATTCTTTTCTAGAAAACAGTGAACTAGATAATTGTCCGTGAGCAAAAGAGTTCAATTGCTTGTTACATATTTCATTACGAAACATTATCTTTATTTGCCATAAAGGTTATCTTGTGTCTTGTTCATTTATTTGGTCTTAAAGGCTTGGTTTTAGTTGATATTTAGGACACAATTATTCATGATTGCTGTCAAATTTTTAGATTACTGACTGAAGATCCTCATCAAAGACTCGGAGCGAGAGGCGCATCAGAAGTAAGTGTATTGACATTGCCACTAATAATGGGCGCATTTCATATATGGTGAGCTTGATGGTCTTAATTTTTATTTGAAAATGCACTCTACCAGGTGAAGGAACATATGTTTTTTAAGGATATCAATTGGGACACGCTAGCGAGACAGAAGGTGATGCAATTACTGTTATTCTGTTTGCCTTACTATATAATTTAATATATCCACTAATGCTGCAACTTTCTTCAGGCTGCATTTGTTCCTTCATCTGATAATGCACTAGATACCAGCTATTTCACTAGTCGTTATTCTTGGAATCCTTCAGATGAACAGATATATGAAGCCAGTGAGTTTGAAGATTCTAGTGATAATGGAAGTATAAGTGGAAACAGTAGTTGTACAAGCAACAATCATGATGAACTGGTATAGAACTTGTAACATTTCATACTTGCTCACTAGTCCCTAATCACTCATTCAATTTTATTGTCATTTTGATAAATTTATAGTTTATATTAGAATATTGAATTTTGTTTGTCTGTTGATTTCTTCATCTGTGAATTATCTTAATCAGGGTGATGAATGTGGAGGAATTGCTGAATTTGATCCCAACTCGTCCGTTAATTATTCATTTAGTAACTTCTCTTTCAAGGTAATTTTAGATCAATTATATACTTTCTTCTTGTGTTGGTTCCTCCTTTAATTTTTTAAACTTCATGGCGTTGCAAGTACTATGTGCATTCTTTGGGGTTTCTTAATAAAGTATTAATAATGGAAAACAGCAGAGACAAGATAACATTGTAAAGATTTTATCCTGCATTATTCTGAAATGATATGCTAATCATTGATGATTGTTGGCATCAGTGTTAATAAAGAAAAGATTGAAGATACAGTAGCTTTTAACATCAGTAACTTCAGTGCAAATGTAGAATCAAACTTATCATTGGATCCCCAAACGCTTGCTATTCAAGGAAAAAGTTGTTGTAGACCATCATAAGCAAAAAAATTTTGATATGGATCTTCCTTTTCACTTGGAAAAGGTGTAAATTTTACAAGTGGATATGTGACTTTCTAACCTTTCACATCGAGTATGAGTTTGAATTTGGCATTTATATGCATCAAATTTAGAATTCAGTAAGCTTTAATGGAGTTTCTCTTGCAACATGCTAGCTAACCTCTATGTCGATCCTAGTAATAGTTGACATGCATCAATACCGTAAATGGATTTACATGGCAACGTACCTACCACTGGGCCTTTCATTTGTGGGTAGGCTGCTAGAATAAAATGCTCAACCAACTTATTGGTTTGGAATAATAAATAGGATTATTTCAACAGTTGTAAAACTAATCAGGTAATTGCGTGATTGGGCATAGGATTATTTTTTGCCTGTGAGAGAACACCAGTAATTCTAAAACCGTTTTTTTAAAAATAAATTTCAAATTAAAACATTTCTACCTTTTCCCTTGGTCTAGTGCTTGTGGCTATTTCTGAAATTCCAAACCTCCTGCTAGCATGTGATTGATTTTATTAAATATTAATATAATATATTTATATATACTGAACTCAGTTTGGAGATTGAAATTTTTGCCTGGCATTTACAATTGCAAAAATTGCTTCATGTATCATATTTAACAGAACTTACACCATAGGTATTTATTTTAATTAGCATGTTGAGTATGTATAGTTATGTGAGGCTTTGGAATTTGGTCATGGTTGGTTGAAAAGAAATTTCACATTTCTTGTAGTGGAATCATGATTTCATAGATGAATTGCTAAGTAGAGAGGCAGTTATATCGATAAGGCTTGACTGTAATTCGCATGTATTGCTGGCCAATATACATGCAGTGTTTTCTTGGTCCATTGGTTTTGTCATCTGTTTAGCTGAAGAAGTTTTTCCTAACCCATATCGATCCACTTCAATTACAAATGTGATGAAGCCATGCAAAGTTTTGAAAAAAACAGGTCTAGGTAGTTTTTTAAAAAAAAATAATTGAGGCTAGTCCAGTGATGGTTTTTTTTATATTCCTTTGATCAAGTATTTTTAAATTGTGGAAGGTTCAACAGTTTTGGTATGCTGCCCAATATTTCCACTGGCATGTGAAAAATTTGCCATGGCATTCATGCCACGAATTGTGAATTAGTTCCAGATCAATTGAGGTTTGAATTTTCTTGAACCTCATCAAAAACTTGATTTTTCACATGTTCGACATAATTTTTTTCCCAACTACATCCCTTCACTTTTCTTGATATCATCAAAACTATTTCCTCTACCATCTTGCTGGAATTGGTCAATAGACTCAACACTGCTGTAAGACTCTGTAGCAACATAATGGTGGCATTTTCTATTATTTATCTTAGGCTTGTATGGGTCAAAGAATTGATGTATACCATTGCTGTTCAAACTGAATGTTTTATTTCTCCAAGACCAAAATCATCTGAATTTTTTCATGATGTTCAAGCCCTTTAATTGCCAAAATTTGTCAACTAAAACTACTGCTAATTTACAGCTTTTTAGCCCAATATGTGTTGGCTGACAGCATGCCAATAATCAAATCAGTCTTGCTCGGACAACAACCATGTTTTTAGTAGGAATCTTGTTGGTTTGTTGGCTGTGCTATTATTAGAGCCAGGACTGACATTTTTCCTAAGAAAATGGATGTAGAAGCTTTGTCCATGTTTAGAAAGTTCATCCTGTATCAATGTCGACTACATGGATCTTATCTTTATACAAGGCTGTTTCTCTATTCTCCAGTACTAGTCCTTTGTGGAATTTCTTATACAAGTAGTTAATATGTTTAACTTAACCCTTCATGTTAATCTGGATTTTATCTTTGTTTGCTGAAATTTGACATTAAGTTTTTGTGTGGATGATAGAATAGTCAACCTTTATATATTTTCGCAAAGAATTGTTGCTTAACTTACATAGACATGCTTTTTGACTTTTGCATTTCTGTTAACTTGATTCTGATATCTCCTCTTTGGTGATTAGAATCTGTCGCAGCTTGCATCAATCAACTATGATATTCTCAGCAAGGGTTTCAAGGAAGATCCTCGGACTAAACCTGAAACTTAAGTTGGCCTTTTGAATGTTGTTTGATCGAAACATTTTTCTGAAAGGAAAAAAAACTTAATCTCTCATGTACATCTTGTAAATGTAAGAGAAAAAGATTTTATAATTCTTTTTTTTTTTATTTCTTCCTGCTGATTCTAGTTCTTGTTCTTTTCCAGAGTTACAGGTTCAGGAAAAACTGCAGGATGCACCAAAATAGCTTTGCCAATGAGAACGTCCTTCTGACGATATCTTCATTTATCATCAAGATATCGCAGATATTCCCTTGGATCGGTAATGCCTCTCTCCACCTAGGCATGATGTTTTTCTTCTGCCTCCTCGCATGATATGCAAAATAGAGCCTTGTAAAAAGGGAGTGAGAAGGGGAAGGACTGGCCCTTTAACGGTCTAATGGACCATATTTATGCCCCCTTGCAAGAAAATGAAATCACAAGCCTTTATTGCACTCCTTGTTCGTCCATGTATGCCATAATCTGTATGCCACATTTTTCATGTTAATGCATTCGATTGTGTGCATGGTGTTCTTGTGCCCGCATCACTGGATGTATGAGTTATCAGAAAAAAAGGGTTTATAAATTAGATTATTAGTTAGATTACTCAATAAATGGGTTGAGTATATCAGATAAATGAGTTTGAATGTTAGTTAGATTATTTTCATAAGTAGAGTTTGTCACAGTTTGAGTGAAGTTTACAAATTTATTTAATGCTTGATTATGATCTTGTATTTTTTTCTTCAAGCTTTTAATTTAAGCATATAAAAACTATAACATGTGAATTTTTATAATACTACTTGTGTCTATTTGTTTTTGATATTTTATACATTTTGAAACGTTAAATTATCTAAACTTAATAAGTTTTATTTGGATCAATAATCTGTTTAAATTATAAAAGTAATTTTATTGCTAGTTGTGCCTGGGAAAGTTTAATTTCAGCTTGATAATCTTTTTTCATTAGCTCCATGAGTTAAATTAATAAATAAATTTGGTTTGAGTATTGCATTGCAGTCAAATTATTTTTGTTTTATTTGGAAGCATTTATAAATAATATAGATGATTAAATCCAAGTGAAAGAAAATCAAGCTTATGAAGAAGTTTCTGTTTTTTTTAATATTATAAAGATAAAAGAATGCTGATAAAATTGAAATAAACTATTTTTTAATATTATTACACATTTGAACCCCTAAATATTGACAAAAAGTCTTTCTAATTCTTTGAAGGGATGAAAATCCTTCTGTCCCATTCTTTCACTCTTCGACTTTCCTTTCTAAGAAACGTTGATGCTTTCCATCTCTGTTCTGTTTTCCAATAGTCCACTTTCCTTTTATTTCAGTTTCCTATCTAAGCTTTAGACATTTATTAAGAAATTGAAGAGAAGAGACAAATTATTTTCCTATTTTCTTTTAATAAAATTGAACCTCCTGCAATTTGAATAAACAAATCAATTTTTAAGAGAAAGGGAAAGAAAATCTCACTCACATACCAAAAAAGGTTTATTTTTTGTTTTTTCCTTTTTTCTTGAAAATCTCTTTCTTATTCTCTCTCCAAGTAAACACTTCATTCTTCTTCTTTTTCTATATTAACTGAATTTAATTTCCATTATTTCACTTTCCAAAACTCGTTTCTTTCCTTTTTCAATTTTCTCTATTTTATCTTGTATAAATTGGAGTGAATGTATTCACAGGTCAAAGACAAACTATTCATCTCATGGATTTGATCTTTGAGACTTCCACAAGCAAACACTTCTCCATTGAGATTGGTTTCTTTGACACAGTCCTTGAGATCAAAGAGAAGGTAAACAAGGATCATGGCTACCCTATTTCCAACCAAAAGCTCTACTTCAAAGGCCGAGAGTTGACCGACGACCGCAACATCGAGCAATGTGGGATCCTCCAAAACTCCTTAATCTACCTCATGGTCACCGAGGCTGACGCCCATGATCAAATCAAGGTTATCGTCAACGAACCGTTGTCGAAGCAACAACGCGCTTTCGAGGCCTACGCTAATGAAACAGTGGCTAACTTCAAGCACCGCATCCGTGTCTTTGAAGCCATCCCAACGAGCAGATTCATGGTCTTCTATGGTGGCAATGAGTTACATGAACATCGAAGATTGGAGGACTATGGCATCACCGATAACTCGATAGTGAATCTCGTGATGAGGCCCTACGCGTATTCGATGCTGAGCTCCAACAAGATGAGGGTGATGGTGCTACCGAGGGCCGATGTCACGGAGAAAATTCCGGTGGAGGTGAACGCATTAGACAATGTGAGTGGACTAAGGAGGGAAATCCAGAGGTTAGAGCTCGAGGTCGACTTAGTTTTGCCGCCACACGGATATTTTTTCATTCATGAGGAGAATGTTATGGAGGAAGACAAATCTTTCTTGTGGCATGATGTGAAGGATGGTGATACAATTATGGTTTTCGATGGATGTGAACTCAAACTCAATCCATGAATCTTGCTTACCATTTGTGCTTCAAAGTTTAGTCAATGACATACATGGGCATTATTGTCCACCATGGAAAAAGGACCCATGTGTAAATATGAAAGAATAGAGAGTTTATATGAATTATATCTGACTATTAATTTAAATATTTAATATATTTACAAAGACGTCCCTAGGAATTATTAAATCGAGAGAAAGGGACAACGCTCATATTTATTTCTTTACAACAGAAGGGCATCCGCTTCCCGCGGATTCCTCTTCCGCCGCTCCTCCGATGCTTTCTAGGGTTTCCCTGATCTTCTGCGGCTTCTTCTCCTCCTCCTCCTCCTTCACCGCCCTTTTCCCTCCCTCTCCTTTCAGGAACAGAAGGAAGAAGGACTCTCTTCGTTGATTTCGCAGTGCATTGTGGATCGTTGATGGCCGATACGAGTTTCTTTGGCATTCGTTGATTGGTAATCATGGGGGAGGAAACGCCCTCGGATCCGGCGTTGGAGGTGGGAGCTGCGGCCGCGAGGCCTCTCGCCGTGGTGGCGGCCGCCTTTGAGGATATATCTAGGATGACCGATGGCGATGGCGAGGGCCCCTGCGACCTCCGCCTCGCTCCCTTCTCCAGCGCCTGCTCCCTTGTCACCGTCCTCTTCGGTTGCCTTGGCTTTGCCTTCAAGTTTGCCGAGTTGGAGTACGCTTCCAAGGTTAGTTTGTTTCTATTCCGAATTATTTTCGTTTAGATCTAGCGCAAAATGGTTTCTAAATTGATTTAAGAATCAACTTGCGACATCTTTCTCACTAAAATCGACTTCCTTTCTACTTAAAATTTCCTTTAGCACATTACCCAACTTTCATGTGCCCTAGAAGGATCTTACCATGGACTTTCTTAGAAGTTCTCTGAAATGTCTTATTTCGTTCCTTGTAACAAAAACAAACAGATTCTGAGTATGAACTAGAGATTCTTCTGCATATGTTTTGCTTGTTGAATTCCAAATTGAGCTAAACAATCCTGAAAACTTAATTTCCATAAATTGAGGGACTGTAAGTTTTGTCTCTATTCTCTTGACAGAATCAGTAAATTGTAAATAAAGATCAGTTTTTGTCTTCCAGATATTAATTCCTTGTTCATGTTGATATTCTCAGGTAAATGACTTGATAGAAGCATCAAAGACCTATGATACCTTAAACACTATTGTAGAACATGATATCGAAAACGATAGCGTTAGGAAGCAAGGTAGCCATTCCCGTAACCTTCGCAGAGTCAGGCTCGGTCTCGATCTCATCAAAGCATTATTTGAGCAATATCTGTCATCAAGGTATATGTTACCCTCGTTTTCACTTTCTTTCAAGTTGCCAAATTAACCAGGTTGCTGATACATTTCTGATGAGAATCATACATCACTAGTTTGCTATAGTTTAGTTCTTAACTTTTTATCATTTCTCTCATTTTCGACAGTTTCATGATGATAACCCTAATTAGATAATATTTTTCAGTGATTGCTCATTAAAAGAAGCTGCCTCGACTGCTTATGATCAAGTGTGTGCACCATTTCATGCCTGGACAATCAGAAAGGCAGTTGGAGCAGGGATGTATGCTCTTCCAACAAGGGATCAATTGCTAATGAGACTAAATGAAACCGGTGAGTATTCCTCGATATACAACTACTGGGTGTATGCAATATGTAATGGCATTGGAAAACAAAAACTACTTTTGGAGGATAGAGATATGTATCAAGTCTCCAAACAACATAAAGAACATCCACTTCGAGCATCCCTTATTTTCTGATATTTGTTTCCTGAATCATGGCTCATAACTTGCAACCTTTGTGCAATCTACTGGATCCTGCAGATGCTTCCGTGAAGAAGGAAATGGAAAAATACATCGACTCGAGCCGACTAGTCATTGAATATATTGACAATCTCTTCCTTTCAAGAAACATCACACTGGACTGGTGACTAATTCATCATTCTTTCCAAAACCTTGTTTATTCGGCAATCAAAGAGATGCTAAAGCATCTTTGTTATTATTTCTTAGAACTTATTTTTTTCTTGTCTATTGATGTGTATTAAATATTAATAGGAGAATCATTGTAAAGCTTTGATTATTTAGATGCAATAACCTTCTGATACCATTGTATTTATTCCAAGGGTGATGACTCAGTTAAATTTTAATATTATTCTTAAAATAAAGCAAGACATAGTTATTTCTTATAAATTTAAAACACTTGTTCCATAAAATAGATATTCTATGGACAATTTTGCAATCAAACATATGAATTCATACCAAATATATTAAATGGAATAACTATTTCCATGAACCACAAACAATAAGGGCAGAAATCAATTGGCTGAAAGGGAAAAAAGTGAGAAGAAAAATAACCCTATGCAATTTGGGTTATTGTATCATTTCATTTTAACTTGCAATCAGTACAGGCTATATATATTGAAGAAAGGTTCACTAACATTCAAGATTCATTGAATTGAATGGATGAAAATATTTTTAATTCAAAACCCGATGAGTTTTGGATGGATTCCCAATCAAACAATTAAGAAGGCCACAAAAGATTTCTCAACATCCTCAATTAAATAACACATGTATTCTACAATGAAGTGACTGCGAGATTATTTGGAACACTTGAAGAGTAGCATGGGACTTATCCTACCAAAAGACTAATCCTCGTGATATAAATACAAACCAAAACCAAACCTAGCACACGCTTTGCAGAAGGCCAATTCTTCAGCTGCTGCAACAGGATCTTCGAACTGGGCATCCTTCAGTGATACTGTTCCACTCGACTCACGGTGAGCCTGCAAGCTAATTGTTGTCAAGTTCATAAAAAATAGAGTAGCTCATCTAGTTATCAAATGTCAGAAAAGAATAGAAGATAAATTTGCGATTTAGCTGTAGCTGGCTGTCAATAGGCTAGAAATATGATGTTAATCAAAAGGTCAATGACTTGTTGTAAGAGATTTTTCTGTGGTTGTGTAAGAAAAAGGATTCTCTCCTGATCATTTGCTATGTTTAATAAAATAAAGCATGAAGAAAGATAAGATTGCACTTGACGCAAACAAATACCTCTCCGTCTGATCCTCTTATGGTAACACGGTATACTACTGTCACAGTTCCATTGTCTGAGAATACGACATCACGTACTTCACCACACCAGCCTACAGGAAGTAGTGCAATAAGGAATCAGAAAAGAAGTAATTGGAGTTCATGCCAATCTGACAAATATCTAAGCTGATGATTTAACTTGAACTTGAAAAAATAGCCAATTTCTAAATCGAAAATATTTGACAATCATACGAAGGTTCTTCATAACTTATATGGAAATAGTTTTCCAATAGTCTTTCAAAGAAAACATAGTCATAGGAATCCAAAAGAAATTTATATTCAAACAGATTCTCTTCTAAGACAGATGAGTTCTGCGTGATAAGAATCAGGACACCAGTCAAACAACCAAAATGACAGACACATCATGCCTGAACTTAAGGACTTTGGAATTTTCATTGCTGCTGAACTTTGATGACTAAATGGACAAAGTTAGATAACAGAAAAAAAAAATTGGCACAATGAAAACCATCAGCATTTAGATGTCTGTCACAAAATGTCAGGAAAACAATCAACTACATTACTTGGACTCGAATATCATCCAAATATGAGTGTGGATTCAAGTGTCCAACACAACTATTTGTGTAATCAATAGAGATATTGGGTGTTCGCTTGTCGAATCAGTGTCAACACGGTAAGCAATGACAGAAATGCCATGCCTAAAATGTAGAATAATGAATTTTCAATCCTAACCCATTATCAGATCAACATATGAGTCACTTATTCAAGGTCATTGAAGATTAAGAATTGTGGCAATCATTAGCTTTTATTGTTAAAACAGTTGAATCTATTAAAATAGGTGTAAAGGACAGAGGAAAACCAAAGGAAAATTCCTCTATCAAAGAAGAAATAATTTGAGTAATTTTAGTGATATAACTATGTATAGAGTATAGAACTCAATGGAGAAATAAGAAGAATAAAAATTGTGACTTGCCGGATAAATTACTTGAAAGTCATATTCAAGAAAAACAACAACGAACAAACTGTGAATCCCAACTACATGGGATCATCTAAATGTTAGGTTAAAGCTACAGTGATCATCTTATACTCTTTTCCTTATGTCATAAGCCAGAACTTCTTCAATCAAGAAATGAAACAAACCGGATTAACACACCATTTCTTTGAATCAATAAACAGTCACTTGAATTTGGACTACCCCAGATATATATGCATGACCTTGGGTACCTACATAAATCAATAAATAGAGTTTTACCTGGAGCATAAAAGCTCAGCATTCTGTTCGTATGGTACCTACAAAAGCAATAACAACCGAAGGAAGAATCAGATATCTAGATTCTATAGTAGTTAATTCAACAAAGAAAAGTATAAACTGATACACAAAAAAGACGATGCTGAAGGAAAACATGGTATTGAGATTTGGACACTTCCACTTTGAATATGAAACTTAAAAGAGTTCCATTCATTCGAGATAGTAGAAAGAAGCAATCAGTGCCTCACTAGGGGATCAAGTTGTTGTCGGCATCGATGATCTTGTTCGGCACTCTCTTGTCGAGGTCCCTCTGGATCTCATTAAGGGGGAAAGGGCAGTATCAAGAGACACCACATAGTTAGTGTTGGGCACTCCGGCATATCCTCTGCC
>JBBUKS010051285.1:0-10110 GCA_038050645.1 Hedychium gardnerianum
GAAGTCAAGAGGTTTATTTATACAAGTTGTTCCAAACAATAATGGAAAGATTATATATGGCATACAATCGTAATATTCATAATCATAGCAATGGATATTATAAATTTGGAAATATTATCCTTTGCTATCGATTCATCTTGAATATAATACCAAATATAATAAATCTCAATTGATTGAAATCAATTTGAGATTATTATCCATTATTGTCATTAGTTAGGAGGGAGGCGTGTGATCAGGAACATCTACCTCTTGAACACTGTCGAAGAAATAATTAGTTTTCTCCGATCGCTTTTTCCACTTACAATAAGTTGAAAAGTTCATTGGATATGAAATCCACCATAGCGATGAATTTAACCTATATATGCTTCGTTCCCTGTTTCTTTTGACAAGAAGCTTTACCGTTCGCCGAAAAATATTCATCATTGGTCCGACATTTGTTAGCTTCTCTTCGTTTGAATTTTTTGCGCAACAGAAGATCACCATTCACTAAAAAATAACTTGCACTGTTCATCAGCCGTCACCTTTGGTTCGGACGAATGTCACTTTCTCTGAGAAGACGCGAGCACAATTTGGAGATATTTGCTTCCAACGATGACATGACCCATTATAAGTGAATTTTAGGAAGGATAAAATGAGAATTTAACCCAGGCAAGGCTGTGCGATTTGGACAGTACTAAAAGAGTTGCACGATTAAAACGCAAAAGGAGCTGAACAATTTGGGAAATCGTTGTTGAAATAACATCATGAAAATAGATTTTTCAAATAGATTTTGGAAAATAATTTTCAAAAATATTTTTAACATAGAAAAAGAATTTTTTAAAAAAATTTCCATGTCAAAGAAACATTTTGAAAAATATTCTCAAGTAAAAGCGAATTTTTTAAAAAATATTTTTAAGTCAAGAGAGAGTTTTCGAAAAATATTTTTAAGAAAGAAAATAGATTTTCAAAAAATATTTTTAAGATAGAAAATAGATTTTCAAAAATATTTTTAAATCATAACAAATTTTTAAAAAATATTTTAAGTAGAAAGTAGAGTTTCCAAAAGATATTTCAAAAATAATTTTAAGTTGAAAAACAGATTGTCAAAAATAAGTTTATCAAATGGATTTTCAAAAAACATAATTTTTTAAGTAAAAATAATTTTGAAACGTGATTTTCAAGTAAGAAGATTTTCTAAAAGGTATTTTGAAAATCTAGACAAGATTTTTCAAGTAACAAGTAAGAATTTCCAAAAATGTTTCGAAGTTAAAAATAAATTTTAAAAAATGTTTTGAAGTTAGAAAATATTTTCAATCTATGTAACCTAATCGAAAAGATTTTAAATTTCCAAGTAATAAGAAAATCTTCAAAAAAATTATGCAAGTAATAGAAAAGATTTTCACAAATATTTTCAAAGAATATCTTTAAAAAAAAAATTTGAAAAATAAAAAAATACAAATAGAATATGATAGTAAAAGACAAAATGCTCGCTTTCAGTATCCCCGTCAGTTCGTTCAAGGACTAACACAGAAAAGATAAATAACGGAGACTAATTTATTAATCTGGACAGTGACCAATATATGAAAAAGATCAGAAACCTAAATAAAACATGAAACTTGAATACGTGAAAGAATTTTTAATGCTCGCTATAATTAAAATTTAGCAATTAAAAGAACGAAATTGAACAAAATACTAAGCATGATTAAGTGGGTCCTTAGAGTCCAATCATGCATTCCATTTTGACTTTAACTATTTTTAACATTTAAATTTGAATTAGTCGTTTTGAGATTTTATTTTCTGTATTTTTAAGATTTAATTTTGAATTTTTAGTATTTTAATTTTTAAGATTAGGATTACTCAGATTATTTTTAAGATTATCTAGATTAATTAATTAATTCCAATTTTTTAATTTAATTAGATTTGAATTGTTCAAATTAGATTTATTTTGAGAATTATTTTAATTAATTTCGGATTAGATAAATTGATTGAATTAGGTTAATTTACATTAGTTTTATAATGAATGAATAAATAAAAATTATCAAGACTTTTAATTAATTTGATCTATATTTAGATTGACTTGATCTTGATTAATTTAATTGTCTAAATTAATTATATTTGAATTATTAATGATAAGATTTGAATTAGTTAATTGAGAATTGTCTTGATTAATTAATTTATTTTTTATGTTCGACTTATTTAAATTTATATTATTTAAATGAATTTGGATTATTTAAATTAGAATCTTTAATTAAATTTTGATTATTTAAGTTAGAATCTTTAATTGAATTTGGATTAATTAGATTAATTAAATTTGACTTGTTGATTTTAACTTAACATCTCACTCATTATCAACCAAGTCAGTCTTATAGGTTTTGTTAGATAGTTTTCAATTTTATTTGATTAACATTAATTTGAATTTTGAAGATCATTTGATCTTAGGTTAGATTCAATTAAAGTTTAACCTTTAGTCAACTAAGTGGACATTTCTAAAGTTGGCTTCAATATCATGGCGAGGCAAAGGAGCCTTCTTAATTGGATCAACGACCAACTTTTTAGACAAAGACAGCTCTAGAAATTATATACTTAGTCAACTTATTGAAAAACTTTAGTCCAACTAGTTTAGGATGTAACGATGTAGCTTTAGTCAATTCCTCTAAACTGAGTGCACCAAGTAGGATACTCCTTATCCAACCTAGATACACTTAGACTGAGCATCCCTAACGTACTATCATCTCGCTGCGTCTTGATACTAGATTATCATGAATCAATTAACCTTTTTCCAATCTTGCCATTATAATTTAAGAATAACAATTATACTAAGTATGCATGAAAAAACATATAAATCATGCAATCATGCAATTTTATCTAACAATAAAAATGGTTTTTCTACTGGATGCCTCTAGATCACGACTTTGGTAAGGTCTATCCAAGTAATAAATCTAATCCTTAGGGATGGTGCTACTTGATTAATCAATTTAGATTTAGGGACCCATGCTTGAACTTGTTTTCAAGCATTTTGATTAACTAAAGAAAAGTATGACTTGAATTGATTCTTAGCTTTGTATCTGAGTTTGGATTTGTTGTTTATGGCTCTTTGAGTTTCAAGTATCATGTTAAGGTACTTGCAACCCAAAGTAAACTGTTCCAATGATCCCTTAAGTTCTTCAACTTGAGTTTTCAAAATGGAATTTTCTTCCTTGAGTTTTTGAACTTGAATTGAGGTTCCATCCTGAACTGGATCAGTTTAAGGACTTGGGTCAATTCTCTCCTTAAGATTTTAGCTCATCAAGGAGTGACTTGACCCGAACATTGGATTTAGCTAATTTTTGAGTCAAATTGTAAATCATAACATATGACTTTTCCACTAAGAGAGAGTCTACCTCGGTGTTTGGTTCCTCTGAATCAGATACGAATTCGTGGCTTGAATCAAACTCGGGTTTGGACTTGAACTCGAGCTCGACCACTTTCTCTTTTTTCATTTTCGCCAAGAAGCTCGTTTGAGCATGTTTTTCTTCATTCGATTCTTCTGATGAAGATTCATCCCATGTTGTTTTTAGGGCTTTCTTCCTTCTTTCATTGTTGACTTCTTTTGAGTTTCGACACTTAGTCTTGTAGTGACCTTTCTGATTGCACCCATAGCAAATCAATTTTCAGTTGGGCTTCGTGGTTCGACTAGACCAAATTGCTTGCGTTTTGATTGGATCACCTTCTTGATTCTGCACTTGGTGAACCCTCTCTTTTCCTTGAACATTTTTCGAACTAGGTTGACTAATTCGGAGGTAATTTCTTTGTCATCTTCTGAAACTAATTTGTCTTTGTATTTCGGTTCAGGTCAGGACTTGGGTTTGAGCTCTTTGTTCTTAATTTTACCTTCAAGAGAAGAAATACTTTTCTTGACTTGACTTCTATTAGTTTGTTCATGTAATTTAAATTCATAAAAAATTCATCTAATCTAATAATTGAAAGATCCTTGGAAACCTTGTTAGCATATACTATAGATGCTTATAAGGTGTTCTGAAGAAAGGCTTTGAGCGCATACCTTATGACGTCTCAGTTCTCAATAGATTGTCTGATGGAGTGTAGTATGTTTAGTATATATCTGAGGTGGGCGTGTAACTAGCTCACAGACTCACTGTTCTGCATTTTAATGTTATAAAAATTATTTAAGAGCAAATCACATTTAGCTACCTCTGTGTTAGAGTTCCCCTCGTGTCATTCCACCAACTCACTATTTTGCATTTTAATGGTCTGATGCAGCTGAACTCTTCCTTTGTCAAACCACATTGTAAGGTTTGGGTTGTCTTTGCATCAGCTTCAATTTGCTTCTTGATATCTGAGGACCACAATTTGCATTCCAACTTTTCTATAATCTCGTTGACAGATAGTGTGAACCTGGTCTTGATGATGATCCATATGTCAATCTGGGTCTTCAAGAAATATTCCATTTGCCTCTTCTAGTAGACAAAATCATCACCACTAAATAGAAGGGGTGAACAATGTTGTAGCCTTCTTGAATGGTCATCAAAGAAAATCTTGCACGAAAAAGAAATAGTAAGATTGTACCAAGACTTGGTCTTGGATTAGTAGTGCGATAGATAAAAATAAATGAAAAAAAACTTAAGTGAAAAATGAATTTGCTTAAATGGTGGTTGCACCAATTCAGAGTGTCCCCTCTCTAATAGCACGCAATTATAAGATCAAAGTGAGCGCTAGAGGAGGGTTGAATAGTGTGTGTCGCTAGTTCTCATTTAAAACTTGTTTTCTCATTTTCATATATAAGTGGTGGAATATAAAGACAAAAGACAATACAAAAGACAACATTATTTTTACTTGGTTTACAACCAGTGGTTGCTAGTCCAAGGCCTCCAATCTTTGATCGATTTCGTTAGGCAATCCACTATTTGTCTATTTCTCTAAAGAGAAAGAAATTCATCTTTACAAAAAGATGAGGAATGGTAAAATGTTTACCATTCATTTGAATTTAAAGTATGAAAGACGATAACGAAAAAGTAATAAAATATCATCCTTTGGGACTGTAAATATCATCCTTTGGGACTGTAAATCGAGTACTAATCCAAATCGCAAATCAGGTTATCTAAATCAATCAAGATCGAGAAAATTATTTTAGAAAGAAAATGAAATAAGAAAGCAAGAAGAATTCGTGGGGAAAACTAATTTGAGGAAGTAATTATAGGACTTCGATTTTACCACAATGATCATTGACACCCTAATTGTTTTTTCACTCTTTTGACTCTGTGTTTGATGGTATGAAGGTGGTATATCCTGAGGTACCTAATATCTTCTTCCAAATAATATCAGGGTATCTACCCAAACATGACCTCTACTTTTAAGGTAACAATACTAGAGTTCCTGCTTTCTCAAGGAGACTCCTGTCACGATGCCACCATGGTCCCCTAGGCATTATCTCGTACTTTGTGACATTAAATCGGGGTAGACCCATTAAGCTCCGTGATAGCCAATGGTGCCCTTGTGAGATTTTGAACTATATTTGTGAACAACCCCTCAATTCTCAATCTTTAGGAGTTGAAAATTTGGGTTCATATTTTGGTCCTTCTCCACATTTCGTGGGATATGAAAACGCACGCTAGTGTCGTAATCATGTATGCATACTAAATTCGGATTTTAAATTAAACATGTCATGCAATAAAAAAAGTTGAATTAATGAAAAATGAGTGTCAACAATCACATCAGACTACTTCCTTATCCTAGAATTAAGATATTACTCCATGGAGATGAAGGTACAAGCAAAAGCCATGAAGGAAAGCATTTTGCAACTCATATCAAAGAGAGAAAAAGAAAAAAAGAAAGGCTTAGTCATGGTGTCTGTGGTTCTCTTCGACTTGATCTCTAAGCTCCTCGGTGGATGAAATCTCGATGGCTCCTTGGAAACATCTCTCTCCTAGGCACAAGGAAACCCCTTCCACCCCTAAACATGAGCCCCTTGGTCCTTTTAAAGCCTCTAAAACCTTCAAAATTCATTGAATCCTTCCAAAAATACCAGGGCATTATCACCTTACGACCACTGTGTGGAAAAAAATACATCGAGCTATGTGGCATGTTAGTGTACAAAAAATGGTTAGACATGACCGTGCTAGGAAGCATGGCAAGACCATGTCTAGCCCTGACTCTCTTTTTCCTCGACAAAAAGGGGCATTATCGTGCCAGAAAGCATGTCATGCTTGTGTTTTGCTTTGAAAGTCAAAGCGTTGCTCTGTTTCTCATCTAACTCCTCAAGTGATGCATGACCCGTTGGTACAATCAACCTATAGGGTTTTGATGATTGGGTCTAGTCAGGATTGGCCGAGGAATTGGTCAAGGTTGATCAAGTTTATAAGAAAGTCTGCACAAGTCAAGATTGACTAGATACTTGGAAGTGAATGGTAAAGTTCAACTAGGTCAAAGATTTACCAAATATTTGGTAGTATTGGAATGGTCCTAACATGTCAAGGATGACCTAGTCAAATGAGAAATCCTAACAGGTCAAGGCTAACCTAGGCAATTGATAAGTCCTAGTAGGTGAAGGCTAACCTAGGTAAGTGATAAGTCTATTCAAGTTAAGGTTAACCGGATGATCGGTAGTAAGAGATAAAGTCGAGCTAGATAAAATTCTCGTTTCGATAGAAAGAAGGGGATTGGTCGACCAAATCCATGAATGGGTTCGGTCGACCGAACTATCAAGAAACTTTGGTCCAATAGGATGAAGTCAGGACTGCAAAGATTCAATCCAATTAGATCATGAAACTGGATGCGAACCTAGACACCACTGAGTTTTGGTTGACCGATAAAGATAGAAGTCAAGCGTCGAATTTGCGGGATTAGTTCTGAATCAATCGACTAAAAAGGAGGTTCGATCAACCGATAAAGTCCTATAAAAGAACCTCAGAGCAGGGACTCGAATCATCAATCATACTATCAATCTCTCTGTCTTGTGCTCGAAAAAGTTCTCAAGTTTTGTCGAGGAAGCTCTAGGAGGAGTGCAAGGCATTCAAGGCTTTCAAACCGTTCAACAATTCATTTGTTTGTATTATTTATATAAATTTATTTTTCATTATACTTGTGCTTGTATTAATCTCGTAAGAGATTTCTCCACCTCTAAAAAGTATCTGGAAAGGAAAAAAGAAATAGTAAACTCATGCTAGTACACAGACCTTAGACATAGCACCCCTAAGGGTGTGAACCAAGTAAATCCTTTATGTTCTTTCTTATTGTCTTTCTATTTCAGTTTACCTTTTAAGTCTTCATCCTATGTTTTTCAAAGCTCCATGCTCTAGGTCATCACTTTCTCAAAGGACTTGACTTTAGGTCTTCACCAATTGCTCAAAGGCTTAACCTCATGTTGGTTCCTTAGTATTTCAAATGCACCAAGCCCTCGAATTTTTTCACATGTCATACTTCACTATATAACCTACGTAGTCCACCACTTGTCAAGTTGCCAGAGAGTTCTCCTCATTCTAGGCCATCGAAGTTGTTGAACCATCAACATCTCAAGGCTTCTCACAATAGAATCCACCTAACAAGGATTTTTTTTAACTCACTCAGACTTCTCATACCATCTTTCGCATTTCACTTGTGCATAAACTTTGTACATACATTTGGGACATACAGCCAACCTCAAACCACTTGGTTGTGCTAGGTAAATCATCGTAAGTCGACCTATGTGCAACTTGTCAAGTTCTTACACTCATTTTGTACTGAAAATAGTAATACGAACAAAGCTAAAATGAAAGGAAACTCATAAACTTAAAGATTTTATATTAATCTGTTCAATACCGTTTTTTTAAAAATATTTAGTGTTATTATTTTAATTTAAAATTTTAATAGTATTAATATTTTTATTTATAACTCATGTAGTTATTTTTAAAATTTTATTTTATAATTTATATCACTTGATTTTAATTTTAAAAATTTATATTTTTTGATATTTTAAATATATAACCCATATAAACGTTTTAACAAAAACTACTACATGGTGCTTAGGCGATGTGTTAGACTAGTTGAGTGACTGATCATGTTATTTTTGGTTTAACGAGTGTGGGTGCAGTAGTTTGTTTGAGACCATTTTTGGAAATACACTTTGGACATGAAGCCCATTTTTGGTTTAACGGGTGTGGGTGCAGTAGTTGGCTAGCCACTCGTTTACCATTATTATAGAAAAGGGAATCTCTTTTTTTTTTATTATTATTATTATTTAGGAAAACAAACCACTAATAAAATAGGAGAGAGTGCAAATAGTTCTTTCTCTAGATGATGACCCAATTATGTTGTCGACTATATCTAATTTTCAATAGAAGCCTTTTATTGTCTAAATAAAGTTGATTCCCTAGTCCACTAATCACATGAGTAAATTGAAGCTTACTTCCAATAGAATGAATTTACTTGGAGATCCTGGCTACATAGTTTACACCTTTGTCTACCTATGCAAAGTTTAGAATCGAGCTTAAGCTTTAACCTAAAATCTATTTTTCCTTTGTCGAAGGCTTTCTACAAACCACTAGGGCGAGCATACCTAGTTACACACATCATCACCTAATGATGTTGCCCAAAAGTGTAGAGATTACTGAAATCTCAAATATCATCTCTAAGAGAAGGTTGAGTAAGGGAAAGTGTTGGTGCTGGGAACACAAAATTGAACCTAATTTTTGATATATTACTAAGTTTGAAGTTAGTCTGTGTTATAAAATAACGAAGTTGAGTTAAGTGTACAGGTGCAAGTAACTTGATAAGTGAAGAAGTCCTAGTTGAAAATCAGACAAATAACTATGTCCTAGTGGGCTAGGCACTGAAGTACTA
This sequence comes from Hedychium gardnerianum, assembly GCA_038050645.1. NCBI lineage: Eukaryota > Viridiplantae > Streptophyta > Magnoliopsida > Zingiberales > Zingiberaceae > Hedychium > Hedychium gardnerianum. The sequence goes on from JBBUKS010051285.1 coordinate 8,791, forward strand.
GTTGGAAATCAGACAGAGGCAAAGTCCTAGTGGGGCTAGGCGATGAAAGATCTAGTTGGGAACAAGAAAGGAAATTCTAGTTGGGAACTAGGTGAATCAAGTCCAAGAGAAATCAGTTAGGAGTTTAGGTCTTGGTATCCAAGTCCAAGTAAGTTAGCTGAGAGCTGAGTCTTGGCAAACTAAGTCTAGATGGGTCAGTTAGGAGTTGAACATCTAACTAAGATACGTGTGAGTAACGTATACACTTTAATCATACTCATTACACGTTAAAAATTGCAGGGAAGCATTTTTCAATGCTTCTAGGCGACTAGCTAGGAATAAACCTCGACTAACGGAGTTGGGATGTTCTAGGCGACCGGAGCAAGGAGCGGGGCTACCGCAGCATTCGAGCGACCAAAGATGGCTTCAAGGCAATCAATAGAAGAATTTATCTAGCGATTTGAACAAGCCAATCAAGATTGGGATTTGACCTAGCTTTAGTCGATCAGAGTGTTTCCAATCAACCAGTACAACAAATAAAGTTTATCTATCCGATAAACATTGCAACCACATCAGCATAACCCAAGAGACTGGAGGGCTTCTAGTCGACTGAAGACTTGCCACATCAGCTTTGACATAAGTTCTATATAACGAGCCTCGATCCGATGCAGAGTTTTACCATCCAATCAATCCAGCTTTTGATCACTCAGCTTGTGCTCGCTGTACTCTTCGTGTTTTGCTACAACGACGTATTGTAACCTTGTGCTTCAACTTTGATAGGCAACCCTAGCTTGTGTAAAATCTTATTAATTGTTATCATACTTTCTTTAGTTTTGCACCTTATTTTTTAGATTCTTTTAAAGATTTCTCCACAGGTTTTCTATAATGGAGATTCAAGAAATCACTTTTTTTTTTTTTTTGCACGTATCAATCTTTACTTTACTACATGCTTTGCTCAACATCTTTATTAGAAGTTGCATGCTCAATGCCTGTTAGATTTGCATGTTTGGTATGATAAGTTTCTTTTTAATATAACTTGCTATGTAAATAGTAGAATCTTGCATGCTAACTTCATTACATTGTACATCTTGTTTAAATTGATAGTGGTTGGTTTAAGTTAGTAATTTTTCCGCTACATACTTTAGTAATTTAGAATTGTTCTATCAAATTTGTAATTGTTATTCACCCCCCCTCTCCCAATGACAAATTTGATCTTATATGATGGCAAAAGACGAAATGCTCGCCCCCATCGCTCCCGCCAGTCCTGTAAGGAATTCTAGGGCGCTAAACACGCAAATGCGCAGCGGAAAGCCCTAGATCCTTTGCCACTGGATCCGTGCG
>JBBUKS010051305.1:0-10110 GCA_038050645.1 Hedychium gardnerianum
AACTTTGCAACCCCAATAATCCCTCCCCCCTCAAATGAAGGACAACAGGGCTCCCGTCCGATCCTCGACCCACCAAGTCTTCCTGCCCCTTGGTACATTTGACCAACTAGGACTTCCTTGCCTAGCTGCAAGTAGGACTTTCTACTTAGTGTCTGGTCCTCTTGATCCGGACTTAGAAGCCCCTACTTTCTTTGTTCGAGGTCAATATTCTACTCACATGGTTCGATTAGACCATAGTTCTTGTGCACAATTGACGATTAGACCTTTTGGCATTTCAGGCTCTGATACCAATTGTTGTGATAGAAGGAATTTAGATATCTCCACAATGGTATGATATTGTCCACTTTGGACCTAGGCCCTCATGATTTTATTTTTGGGTTTTACCAAAAGGTCTCATACCAATAGAGATATCTTTCCCTTATAAGTCGATAATCTTTCCCAGGTGTTTTTAATATGAGACTTTGTTTGCAACCTTGCAACCCCAACAAAGGGGACTGCTGCCGGAGTTCCTGCTAGCTGGTGGGGTGTTGCTGGCCGATGGGAGGAGGTGGCTAGCGGTCCTTGTTGGCCAGCGGCGGTGTTTGGGCGACGACACAAGGAGAACAATTCTCCTTGTGGCCGGCGGCAAGAGGAGAGGAGAGGAGAGGAGAAGAGGGATCCAAAGACCTAACAATTATGTTTCTAATCCAAGAGCCATTATTCTCTCCTTATGGAGGGGTATTTATACACCTCCTAACAATGACTTGGGGAACAAGTCATCTCCCAAACTCAAAGCCCAATAGCAATCCAATCCACTGTCATTAAGCCATGGTTTGGTTCAAGACCAAACTATGTTGGTTCAAAACTAAACCACTTGGTTCAATAACCAAAATTCTTTCAATTAAAATCAAACTAATTTGATTTATAATTAAACCAAAGAGGGTCCAATTCATCTTTAAAAGGCGTGGCCCATCTGCGCTTCTGATCCGGTAAATATCTTTCCATATTTGCCTTCCGTTTGGTCCAACCAGATTTAGTCTCTCTCGATCTGAGAATCTAATTCTCAAACTCATTTTAAGTTTTTCAGATATGCTCTTAGTACGTGTGACCCAATAAGTTCCTGATTTATGTTGACCGTCTATAATTAACTATTAATTATGAAACGAACATGAGTAACACCTAGTAATACATCATAATCTTCAATTAACTAGAAAATCATAGTTGATTCCAAAATAGTTCTAAACCCTTCAGCAACTATAGTGAGTCATGTTTCGTTCTTTTCACTCGTCTTATACCCACTTGATTCAGGACATGGTCTATGTGTCAGTTCCCACTAGGCTGACTACGTCACACCTAGCCCAAGTTATACTTCCTCATCCTGTGGATTAAAATTACGCAAACATGTGTCTAAGAGTACCATACTCTTGATATGCATTGCTTTGACCAAAGACTTCGAGTTACAATCCTAACAAGTGGTCATAGGGTATACGTCTCCTTATACAAGGAGCGGTGAATCCTCTGTGGACTATTCAAACACTTTTGGACACTTCGACTTATACCCAATCATCCCAGGTTCACACCTCCAAAAAAATGCTTACTTAAGATGTCATAGTATAAGTCTCCATGACTAAGATGACTTGAATACCTCAAGTCGAAGAAAATTTACACTTAAGCTATAATGAGACTTTCATTAACATATCCATATATGTATATAACCATATGAAATCTCATGGCAGGTTACTCCAATAAACTAGTTACCTTTAACTATCATCCACGTTTAACTCTCAACATCCCAATATCTCTAGCTAGTGAGGAACAGCTGCTTGGATAAACCAAAGAGTATAACACATGATAGTCTCACAGAATTGATGATATCCAAACTCATCAATTCATTGACTAGGGAATGTTTCAATACATTCATAATTACACATGTAGAGATGCTCACTGGTTGTGATCTAATCACAAGTTCTCTCATGCTATAAATTGTATTGCGGACATCTAGTAAGTGAGTTTAAATCCAATCATACACATAAAGAATGTGCAGTCAAATAGTAAATTATTTATTTATCCAATAAATAATACATATCACAAGGCGATTGCCTTAGGACACCTCTCAAATATAATAAGGCAAGGTGAAGGTAGTCCTAACTATATGTTAGGCAAAGGAAAGTCCAAGTAAGTAAAGCAAGACCAGACACTTGGCATGAGATTAGAAGTCTTAGCGGGTCTAAGCAGTGGAAGACCTAATTGAAAATTAGGCAATGAAAATCTTAGTTGAAAACCAAGTAGTGGGAGTCCTAGCAGAGCTAGGCAGTGGAAGACCTAGTTGGGAACTAGGCAAACTTAGTTGGGAACTATGTGAAGTCTCAACAGGTCACGGATGACTAGATATTGGGTAGAGGAAGTCCTGGTAGATTGAGGTCAACAAAATACAAGGCAAGACCCAAATTCAGGCTTGAAAAGATGAATTTATGATTACCAATCGATTAGTAGGAAGTATCAATTGATTGGTAAACCCTAAACCTGGATTTCGGGTGTTAGGGTTGGGGCAATTGATTTGGTCAATTGATTGGCCTTGGCATCGCCTACCAATCGATTGGCAGAAGCTTTCTCGCGAACATAATCTTGGTGAATTGATTGGATCAATCGATTCAGGCTTCACCAATCAATTGGAGATATTTTGCGAGAGAACAGAAGGCTTGTGAATCGATTTAGCCTAAGCCAATCAATTGGGTCAATCAATTGGCCAAAGTTCTCGAGTGAATAGAAGGCTTCTGAATTGATTGGGGCAATCGATTAGAGGCTAACTAATCAATTAGTATGACTCACCAATAGATTGGACGAACAAAAAAAAGTCGTTCTGCAAATTTTGAACAATTGATCTGACGTGACAATCAATTGCGGGTAAGGTAAATCGATTGTGAGATATTTTCTAACCCAAGAAACCCTAGAAAAGGGGGTTTCGTGACATTTCTTTAATGCCAGTTTTTGAAGATTCTGAGGCGAAGTGTTGCTGCATTTCCGAATCAACAACAGGCTTTTCCGAGGAACAAGAGATCAAGCAAGCAAGGTTTTCATTTGTAAAGTCATTTTTGATTTGTATTTTCTTTCTTGTTCTTGTTGAGTTCTTGTAAGAACAGATTGTACGAGGCTTCTCCGCCTCCGAAAAATTTCTGAGAAGGAGAGAGTTCTTAGTGGAGAGTGAGCTAGGAGCAGATCTTTGGATTAGTCACCTCAAAGATGTAGATACCAAGTAAAATTCAAGCGTTAGCATTGTAGAATCTTTGGTTCGAGTTTTCTACTATCGTTCAAGTTCAAAGAAGCGAAGCGAGCTATTCCCTCCCCCCTCCTCTAGCTCATATCGGTCCTAACAGAAAGAATTTCTACTTTCGATGCCTACTAGGACACAAATTTTTTTCTAAATGAGAGTTGCACTATTTTATACATCATCATAAACATATAATGAAGAAACAAAAATGGATGAAAATTAAGGTACGATCTTCCTCTCTACTACACCACTAAGAGCTAGACTTTTTTTGAGTTGGATACCTAGATTATCAAATATATATATATATATATGAAGTCACATGCCACATATGGGGGGAAAAAATCTAATTGGGACATTTTTTTTATTCACTTGGTAACAGAAAAACTAGCCAATCTTCTTGCTTTTAGATTTATGATTCACTTAATGTTGATATTGCAATCAAAGTCCCAAATTGGAAATATATGAAGAAGATCATGAGTTTATAAGATGAAAGATATCTCCATTAGTATGAGGTCTTTTGGGTAGAGTCCAAAAAAAAAATCCATGAGGGATTTAAGCCCAAAGTGGATAATATTATATAATTATGGAGATATGTGAATTTCATTGGTCAATAAGTGGTATCAGAGTCATGGTCAAGTTGGAGTCATGTGGGGAACCTTAACAAAAGAGAGGTGGCAGGTGGTGCTCTATGTATTCCACATAAGGAGTGATCTCGATTGGAGTATGGTGGTCCTTAGTTTGAGGGGAGGATTGTTGGAATTACAATCAAAGTCCCACATTGGAAATACATGAAGAAGATCATGAGTTTATAAGATGATATAAGGCCGAAAGTGGACAATATCATACAATTATAAAAATATGTGAATTCAATTGGTCAACACTTAGGGTGTGTTTGATTCAAGGCTATCATGCATAACCTTAGTTATATGATTACCATGTAATCACATAACCTTGATTATGGGGATAACCTTGATTATGAGGAATGAAACATAACCTGATGTTGTTTGGTTTAATTTAGGTAAAGCAATAAAAATTATATCAATCACCGGGTCGACGATCTGTGATTGTATTTATTTTAATTTCTAAAAATTAAAATCTAAATATATATATAATAATGATAATATTATTATTAATAGTGATATATATAAATAAAATTGGATAATATTTTTTATTATTATTATTTTAGAATTTTTTTATATAATTTTATTGGTTTTAGATTATGTCTATTTAGTTTATCCCAATTATAGCTAGGAGTTGATTAATTTAATTTACTAAAGTTTTAATCAAAATAATAAAGTTGAAAAAAACATAAATCATTCTTCTTCTTCTTCCCGCTCACACTGTCACCGCCCATTGTTGTCGCCGCCATCCTATGCGAGCGGCGGCGATGTCCACTGCCACCACTGCCACCGCTGCCGCCACTGCCACCGCTGCCGCCACTGCCACCGTTGTCGCGCGCACATGAAGCTTCGGCGATGACCTATGTGCGTGAAGGAATGGGCGTCGCCTTGCTCGTGCTCAACGACCGTGCTCGACTCTAATCGTGCTTCAATCGTTCCGAGGGTAATTTCAAAAAAGTGTTTTGCTTAACCTCCGGAATCGAGGAAAACCTCAGTAGTTTGAGGTAATCCAATTCGGGGTTGGATGCCCCGATTCATGACATTTGTTGACGTTTCAGAATCGAGAAAAACCTCGAACCAAACATGGTTATCGTGGATAACCATAGGCGGATAACTAAGGTTATCCGCGATAACCCTAAACCAAACGTGCCCTTAAAGAAAATAAAATATATACATGTTGAAGCTAAATTATCCAAGCTTATTTGATAGACAAGATGCCAATATTTTGTAGTTTTATTTTATTTTTTTTATATAATCTAAGTGTTTAGGTTTGGCCTAGCTAATTGGTTAATCCTGGAGGTTGACGACCTTCCCCCTTGATACGTCTATTAACTAAATTCGAAGTACAACATATGCATACTTAAAGGTCGACCTCCAAAATATTCCTCTCTATGGAGATTTGAACTCTGGTCCTTTTATTTGTTTTCTTAAGTATTTTACCACTACATCACATCCGTGGTGGCAATAGTTTTATTTTGAAGTTGATGCATCTAGTTGACTCTTAGTCTTTGCATATTAAGGTCGTCTTCTAGGTGCACCAACACTATAGTACTTCAATGATATAGAGTACAATGCAACTCATCTATATATTATTCATAATTGTAATGAGTTATCAAACTTTATGTAACTGATATGATACAAATGCAAGACCACAATTCCCTTCAATCATTTATGCATTGCTTGAAAAAGCCTAGGAAAGAGAGATGGTAGAGTGGATCCAAATTACATTCATTTCAACCAACTTATAAATAACACATGTATCCTCTAGATGAATAAGTATTAATTCCACTCTCAAATATATTGTGTTGTGTGTTAAAAGATGTCATATATAACAAAAATGTTCTCAATTTCTATGGTTAGCTCTAGAAATCATTGAGTTTGTGTACTCTATTTTCATGCTTACATGTTATTGTTAAGATAACTAATCTAATCATGATGTTTGTATCAATGGAAATATGAGCTTCTGGAGGTTAATATTTAAGGCTGACTTTGCACTTATATGTTGGGATCGATGCGATGTTAGAAGGGGTGAATAACTTCGATTAGGTTGCACAGCGGAAACTTGAAGCGAAATCGACAATACAAACACAACACTAAGATTTTACTTGGTTCACAGTCTCCCAAGGCTATTACTCCAAGGGCCTGGGCCTAGCTCTCTACCACCACTAAATTTTCTTCTTGTCAGATACCTTCTGGAGGCCGAGAAACCTCTTACAATTCATGTTCTTACAAATACAACAAGAATACAAATGTATACAAGGGAAAATATAATGAAAGTAAACTATTTTACTAGAATCTTACTTTGATAACATTCTTGTTGCTTTAGATTGCCACTTGATGGTATGAAAATGCAGCAGCACTCTCTTCTAGAACCCCCAAAAAATTAGCTACGAAAATTTCCTCGAAACCTTTCTTTTATAGCCTTTATGTTGGGGCTGATTTTCACTGATCAGTTTGTTGGTGCATGGAGCACCAGATAATTGAACCTGGTTTTGATGTTGGCAAAAATTCAAAGTTAAGGATAATTATTATCTAACGATGTTGATCAAGTTTGTAGAAAAGTTTTAGTTAAGGTTAGGCAGGGGAAGTCCTAGTTGAGGCTAGGAAAGGGAGTCCTAGTTGCGGTTAGGCAAAGAAGTCCTGATTAGTTAGACTAGGCGAGAAAGTCTTGTTCGGTGGTGACTGGGCAGAAGTCCTAGTCAAGGTGGACTGGGTAGAAGACTTGACAGATTGATGACATCGGGCAGAAGTCCTAGGGGGTCAAGGACACTAGGCGGGAAGTCCTGGGGTCGAGGACCGAACATCTAGCGAGAAGTCTCGAAGGTCAAGATTCGATGTTGAGTAAAAGTCCAAATAGGTCTAGAGGATTAGATGTTTGGCAAAAGATAATCTCTCTTAAGAGTAGTGGGTGAGGACACATTCCTCGAGAGGGAATGGCAGGCATCGGTCTAACCTAGGGTTTCACTAGAAACCCAAAAGTCAAGACCTGACAATCCAAATTGAACTGACTACTTTGCACTTTAATACTATATATTTTCTATACTAACTCTATGATGTAGGAATTCAAAGTTGGCTAGAATTGGAGATTCCAGGCGCCCGTATTGGATCCAAGCGCCCGGAGGTCCGAGCGACCAGAAAGGATCCAAACGCCTTGAATACCCCGAACTCGGCCACACGAGCAACTAAGTTGGTACAATCAAATTGGTCGGTACACATCTGCTTCCAAGCGCTTGGAAGGGATCCAAGTGCTCGAGAAGGGATAAGGGCGACTCAAACCGGGCTTCATCCAATTAACGCCACATCAACAATTGAGGCACTTGGAAGGGATTGAGGCGTCTGGATGGGGATAAGCTGCGACATAAACAGATCGGATATGCCTCGATTGAGACGCCTGGAAGGGATCCAAGCACCTGGAAAAGTCAATAAAAGAGGCTTCGACCAATAGCTTTGATAGACAATTCCCTACGACTTCCATACTCACGTGCTGCTCCAAAAACTACTCTATGACGCCGAAACGCTACTCTGACAACAACACTCAAACTACTACTCTAATTTGTCAGTATTTTTATTATTGTTCATTTATTCAAAGTTTTGTAACCACCGTGCTTTTAGTGAATTGTCCAACAAAAGTACTCAACGAGTGCGGGTCTTGGACTGACAATCGTCGGGCTGTGAACCAAGTAAAAAGAAAGTGCGCTAGCATTGTTCTTTATTTCCTTTTCTTTTTCGCTGTGTTAACTCGAGTTTCTTCAAAAAGGTGAAAAAGTGATACGCACTATTTACCCCCCCTAGCACTTCTCTAATTCTACAATTGTATCAAAACGGGTCGCTCTGAATTGGTACAACTATCGTTCGAGCAAAAAAAAATTCTTTTTTTTTTGTTTTTTGTTCTTAGTCCGAATTAGTGCAATCACCTCTTTGGACAATTCTTTCAACTTTTCATAATTGCTCAAAATTAGTGCAACACTACTCGAGCATTTGTATTTTTCTACTCTTCCCGCACTACTAAATCCAAGACCAAGTCTTGGAACATTCTGTTTTCTTTGTTGTACAAGAGTTTTTACAAATGGTCCATCAAGAAGGCTACAATACTGCTCGACTGCCTCTTTTCTCTAGCAAAGATTTTGGGTACTGGAAAGGCCTGATGGAATACCACTTGAAGACCCAAGTGGAGATGTGGATCGTGATCCAAATTGGCTTCTTGCTACCCCTTAATGGCAATGAAGTACTAGTGGGATGTGAGAACTGGGACCCACATATGAGGAAAAAGATCGAGGCCAACGCTAAAGCAACTCAAATCCTACGGTGCGGCCTGACCAAAGAAGAGTTGAACTGGGTCGGATCCTTCAACATCGCCAAAGACCTTTGGGAGAAGTTGATCGAATTACATGAGGGAACTTTCGATACCAAGGTATGTAAGCGTAATTTGATTTTGAATAAACTATATAATATGAAAATGCAAGAAGGTGAATATGCAAGCCATCCACATGACCGAATTTTAGATATACTCAATGACCTCTACTCAATTGGACAACAAGTGGAGAATCGCGATATTATAAGGTATACTCTTAATGCCTTTCCTTGGAATACCTTGTGGGCATCTATAGTAGATGCACACAAGGTTTCCAAGGATCTTTCAATTCTTAGATTAGACGAGTTGTTTTCCAAGTTCAAATTACATGAGCAGACTAATACACGCCCGACCAAGAAAGGTATCGCTTTGCTTGTAAGTAAAATCAAGATGAAGGAACCGAAGCACAAGTGTCGAACCAAACCCAAATCCGAAGACAAATCGGATTCAGAAGAGGACAACAAGATCACCATCGAACTAGTTAACCTAGTTCGGAAATTACTTAAAAAGCAAAGAAGAAAGAAGGCCTTGAAAGCAACATGGTTCGAGTCTTTAGACGAGGAAGAACAAGCTCAAGTGAGTTTTCTGGCATTACTGGTGCGAGCACAAGTAGCCGAGACCGAGTTCGAGACCGAATCCGAATCCGAATTCAAAGCTGAGTCTGAGAGAAGCCACGGATCCATATCCATTTCTGAATGTTCCGAAAATGAGATAGATTTTCCTTTAGTTAGTATATTGTATTCAATAATTTACAAGATAACTCGAGATTTAGCTAAATTGAATACCCGAGTCAAGTCATTCTAAAAGGAACTAACAGTCTTTAAGGAAAAGACTAACTTAAGTTCTTTGACTGAACTAGTTCAAAGTGGAACTTCAACTCAAGTCCAACAACTCAAGGAAGAAAATTCCACTTTAAAAGTTCAAGTCAAAGAACTTCGAGAGTCATTGGAACAATTTACCTCGGGTTCCAGGTGTCTTGATATGATACTCAGAAAATAAAGGATCGTTTACAATCGAACTAGACTCGAATACAAAACTAAAACTCGATTTAAATCGTACTTGCCTATTATAAATTGACATGCTAGAAACATAGTCCAAGCATGGGTCCCTAAATTAAACTTGATTAATCAAGTTGGACCAAACCATATTGGATCCCTAAGGGTCAAATTCATTACCTAGATAAACCTTATCGAGGTTTTAATTCAGGGGGAGTCAATAGAAAATTGTGTTTGTTATTAGATGAATTTTGCATGGCTGTATGATTTACTGCTTTTTAATATGCATGCTTAGTTTATTCTTGCTCAATTTAGAATGGTTAAAGGATTGAATGATTTTGACAATCTAGCATCGAAAAGAATTGGGATGATAGTAAGCTAAGGAAACTTTGTTGAAAATATGTCTAGGTTGAATCATATGTGTTCTACCTGGTGCAATCAACTTAGTAGATCTAGTTGATGCTACCCCAGTCAAATATGAGTTAGTTAGACCAAAATTTAGTACTAAGTCCTGTGGGTTGACTATTTAGGTGAAGCTTTGTCTTAGGCACGTGGTTACTTTAATAATATCCTTTGTGATTCACCATAGCTTGGAAACTGATGCTAAAAACACTAGCTTGTAGGACCCAAAGCTAAGTTTAAATCTAATACAAAATCAAACAATCCTCTTCAAAATTCAAACAAATTATTAATCATCTCACCACAACTATAAAGTATCTTGATTGAAAATCTAGAAATGGGTGAGATGTTAAGCTAGTTTGATTGATCTATAATTTAATTTAATTAAAACTTAATTAATCAAATTAATTTAATTTAATTCAATTAAGACTTAATTAATCGAACTTAAATTAATTAATCTAATTCAATTAAAATTAATTAAACTTAACCTAATTAATC
>JBBUKS010051365.1:0-10107 GCA_038050645.1 Hedychium gardnerianum
AACATGCCTTTATTAATACAAGAATATGATACAATGAGTCCTTTAGTCAACCATCACATGATTGGCTCTAGGGCTTCCACTAACACTTCACTCACTAGGGCCTAGATTCACTCTCTAGGACTTTCACCTCCTAGCTTTACTCACCAGGGTCTAGTTTCACTCACTTGGACTTTTCCTTGCCTAACCTCCATGTAAGACTTCCTTTGCTAGTCACCTGGTCATGACTAGACTTGTCACGCCTCAAGGGTATACTTGTTCGAAAGACCAGACGGTACCCCCCTAGTGACAATATGAGAAAATAATCGATACAAAAGCAATTCAAGCCAACACAAATACCAATGTGATATAAAATTACTAAGTTTCTAAATACTAATGCGTGTATGTATGCATGTACATGTGATCATACTAAACTATACAAGATAAAAGTAAACTATTATAACAAGACTCCAAAATTTGATGAAGAAAGAAAACCATACACAGCGGCAGCAACAAAATAAATTAAAAAACTTGAAAAGAAAGAATCCATTTTGAGTGGGACCGACAGCTAGGACCTTTGAGTGACACGACACATCCTCTATCTGTTAACCTGGAGGTCAAAGAAAAATAAGGAGTGGTGAGTACAAAATACTCAGTAGGTATAAGAAGATAGTGCATGATAATAAAGTGTAAGAGAGTCAAAGGGAGCAATCTCAGGTAACATTAATTACTAACATAAAACAGTGCACCAATATAATATCTACAAACCTAATCAACCAAGTATGACCAATAAATGAAGTGTACATACCGTACATCCAAATCATGCACAAAAAATATATATAACATCATATAACAAGATCATAACAAGCATTGACAGTCGGAGAAACGCTCTACCATGGACGGGTCTCGTGGGCTGTCAAGGTAAGTAAAAAGTCATTATTTTCAGGAGAAACATCCTACCACGGACGGGTCCTATGGGAAAATAGGATATATCAATAGCTATCTAGCTACAGACTGCAAGAGAAACACTCTATCACAGACGGGTCCCATGGGCAGTCTAGATACAAAGCTATAATAACCAAGTAAACAATAACCATAACATCTAATAGTATAACTCTACAAGCTACAATACAGTCTAATTTCACTAATGCATAGGCAACAACCTAAATAACAAACACGATTCTGGTAGGATACTCGATATCCTACACTGCGGTATGGTCTTACTAATGTTAGGCATGAGCCTAAATAACCGACATAGTTCTAGTAGGATACTCGATATCCTATAATATGGTACGGTCTTACCAACGTATAGACACGAGCCTAATTAACTAACTACACTATGGTATAAATGCACGAGCATAAGTTTATAACTATATTATGGTCCGATCTCACCAACGTATAGGCACGAGCCTAAATAACAACCAAAGACTAGTAGGATACTTGATATCCTACACTATGGTATAGTCTTACTATTGTTTAGCACGAGCCTCAACAACCAAAACGGGTCTGGTAGGATACTTGATATCCTACACTAGGGTATGTCATCGCTATTATATAGTCATGAACATAAATGTCAGGCTAGTAATCTAGTTCAACTATTTACACCTAGGCTACAATATAGTATCGCTATCATAAAAGTACAAGTATAAATAATACATAACATGGATAACAACGAGACTACATGAATATCAAGTAAAATAAAAATAAGCTCAAGCAAATAAGTATCAAAACTCAAGACGTAAATGGAGTAGAGTCACGATAAGCAAAATAATGCTACCTAATTAACTTATAAGTAGAAATAATCATGCACTAAGATCAAAGAACTAGTGAGGTCAAAGCAGAAGCTACCCACCTCTCAATGTAGAATGTCCTTTAATGTCCTCAAATTAAAGAGCATGTCTCTAGCTCGAATCTACATGTAAGGTATGCAAAGAATTAACTCATTAATAATCTTATTTATTAATTAATCCATCAATAATTAATCCATATGTTAATTAATTAATCAACCCATTAATTAATTAATTCATCAAACTATTTAATAATTCAATTAATCAATTAATTATGGCTTAATCAATCTAATTAATTAAAACCCTAATTTATTATCAATTAAATAGATTATGCTATTATCTGATTATAGTTAAATCAATTAAGCTGATTAATTATTCAAACTCTATATTAATCACATTAATCTCCCATTTGAATCGAAATTAGTCTATCAAATTTAATTAATTAATTAATCAATCTAATAGTAAACTTATTCATCAATCTGATAATGTAATTAAACTATTAATTGATTAATTAACCTATTAATTAATTAATCAGTTCATTAGTTACAACTAATTAACTAACTAATTAATCTGATTACCTTGATTAATCAACTCCTCTTCATCTTCTCCATCTTCGAGAGCCTAGTGGGGAGGTAGGCTACCTACAATGGGATGACAGTGAGGACAGAGAGTGTAGGAGGGGGCTGAAGCGGCCCTCAGCGATTGCTCAGTGATGAAAACGACGCCGACAGAGGCCTAGTCTTCGGCGCAGGGGGGGGGGGAGGAAGGGAGAAAAATATGAAGACCAACCATGATTAGCTCTCTTGGCAACATCTCGCAGTGGACACTCGCGGCGAGGGAACAAAAATGACGGTCGCATTCACGATTGTTGTCTAGGAAGAGGAGAGGCAACGATGACTCTCGGTGGCGGCCGGGCTTTTGGCGAAGGTGGTCACGACCAAGGCGCGACGACCAGTGGAGGCGACGTGGCAGTAAAGGTGATGCCAGCAACTGGGGATGGGGCCTCGCGATGTGCGCGGAGATGAGGCAGCAAGCCGGCAGCGAAGATGAATAAGAGCATTCTTGAACTTAGGTTTTGATTAAATAAAACTAACTTTTATATTCAATCAACTCCTAACTTAAATGGATATTCTAAATGGGGCTTTCTAAACCCCTAATCCATTTATCCCATTAAAATATAACAAACAAATCTTTTTTAAATTTTGATAAATTCTATAAACATATTTCCTTATTAATTATTAATTATATCATTATTATTTTCCTAAATAAATTTAATTAGGATAAGATTTTAATCATTTTAAATCCTTATTATCCAAGATATTAAATATATATATATTTCGTATATTATAAGACTTCTCCTTCCAAGTCATCTGGTTAACTTTCACGCACATCCAAGCATCTAGTCTAGTTTAGATCAACCCTTAGTCAAACTGACCAAACTTAGGTATAATGTCAAACATTGAAACCCTGAAGATTGATTGCACCAAAAGGTATAAGACAACTAAAAGGAATGAGACACAACTCATTGTGACTGCTGAAGGATTTAGAAGTAGTTCTAGAATCAAGCGTTGACTTTTCGATCAATTAGGGGTCAATGAAATACTACTAGGTGTCACTCATGATCTATTCATAATTAATAATTAATTATGAATGGACAACATAATCGGGAACCTACTGGGGCACACTCACTATAAGATTATCCGAAAGACTCAAAACGAGTTTGAAAATTGGATTCTCAGATCGAGAGAGAAAAAATCTGGTTGGACCAAATAGAGGTCAAATATGGAAGACATTTTGTCATAATAGAAGCACATATGGGACACGTCTTTCAAAGATGAATTGGATCCTCTTTGGTTTAATTGTAAACCAAATTGGTTTGGTTTGATTATTGAACCAAGTGGTTTTGGTTTTGAACCAATATGGTTGGGTCTTGAACCAAACCATGGCTTAATGGTATTGGATCGGATTGCTATTGTGCTTTGGGATTTGGAGATGACTTGTACCCCAAGTCATTGAAAAGAAGATTATAAATACACTCCCATAGGGAGAGAAAGTTAACTGAGTTTTGGGATTAAACCTAATTGTTAGGTTTATCCAAAAGAGCTCTCTTCTCCTCCTCTTCCCTTCTATTGCTGCCGACCACACAAAAGGGGCATCCCCTTTGGTGCAGCCGCCGCTAAGTCCAGATGTTGGCAGCCACCATCACTGACCTCCCGACCAGCATCCTCCTCCCGACGAGGCTGTGACCTCATCGGCGGCCACTGATCTAAACGAACAACAACTCATAGGTCATTGTTTGTTGTTGTCCAACAACCATCCCGCTGGTTGTGTGTACGCTACCATCCATATGTCTGCCCCTCCATCTACCTATCACCTGCCGCCAGCTAAGAGGTTGCCGGCAGCATCCCACACCGACCGGAAAACAAGGGGTTTCTACCGGTTATTAATGCCAACGGGTTCCCTTTCTTCTCGTTTCGTGTCGTCGAGCTACGTACACTATCGTGCATTGAAGAAAGTTGATTACCTTCGTGTTTGGTATCGTCAAGTTGCGAACGCTACCAGATACTAAACCGTTGGTGAAATCCTCTCTCTCGGATCATTTTATTTCCAATTGACAGCTAGTACCGAAGACAGAGATACGACTCATGGCTTCCGAAGCTGTCTTGATGATAGCTTGGCTTGGATACGAATAGAGGTGAGGCTCCACGTGATTTGTAAGGTATAACTATAATACAAGTTATTTCAAAAAAATTTATATTGCGATTATGTCTACATGAGTGTATGTTTGAATACGTGTGGTGTATGTGATGTAATAATTAGATTTATTTATGCTTCTAGTGCATGTTTATGAAATATATTTTAACACACATCCGCATTGGGCTATCCAACAATGGTATCAAAGTCTGATCTTACTTCGACATAATCATAAAAATTATTTTACGAGTCGAAGTTGGTCATAGAATTAGAGTTGAAATTTTTTTCTATCTTGTCAGAAAAATTCTAAATTTGGAATATTTCCTAATTTGTTAGGAAAATCCAATTTTGGAAATTTTCTAGAATAATTTAGGAAATTTTAATTTTAGAAAGTTTCCTATTTTATCAAAAAAAATTAATTTAGAAATATTTTCTAATTTGTTAGAAAAATCTAATTTTGGGTATTTTCTAGAATAATTTAGGAAATTCTAATTTTGGAATGTTTCTTATTTTGCCAAATAATCAATTTAGGAACATTTTCTAATTTGTTAGGAAAAATCCAATTTTGGAAAAATTTGGAAATATTTTGTAAAATTCCAATTCAGAAAATATTCCAATTTAATTAAGATTATTCTAATTATATTTCCTAATAAGTTAGGAAACATTTAGTTAAGAAATTGTTTCCTAATTAAATTAGATTTTCTTGATTGAGAATTTTCCTAAATAAAATATGTAATTAGATTTGATTTTTTTTCCTAATTTAATTAAAGAATCTTGATTTATGGAAATTAGATTCTTAATCATATACTAAATTCAAATAGAATCTATGACAACTATGCCATGAGTTATACTATGTCATAATTTGTTTCTTTAATTATGTCATGCCATATAATTTACCATGATTAGTTGCAATAATTATGTCATGCCATATATATATATATATGTCATGTCATATTTATACCATACGTGCGATGTGCCATATCATTATTTATGTCATGCATGTTATGTGTCATATCATCATTTATGTCATGTGTGTGATGTTATAATGATGATGAGACCTAAATCCCATACATCTCTACACCTTTCGTTAATATGGTAAGAACTAGAGTTTGATTTCTTGTTTGGGTTGTTGGACTCACTCCAAGCTCGACCTAAAATTAGATTTGTTCAAACCATTGAGATGCGATCCAGCGATTAACAGGTCGGCTTTAACATGAAGCATTAACTTGTTGGACTGACTCCAAGGTTAATGTGGATAGGGGTGAAGTTGGGTGATCATAAGATGTATACTTGTTAATGAATTAATAACTCGATGTTTATACGAATATCAATTAGTTGATAGCATAATGTGGTAGTTATGTATAAGCGATACATAATTGGTATATGTCATACCTACCACTGTAGCTAAGAATGACTTGTTGGACTCACTCCAAGGTTGTTCTTATCTATGGTGGATATCAACCCAGTTGGAGAAAAAAACTACGATCTCCCGAATTCAATGTAAGGGCTCTTGAATTCGATAAATAAGTGAGATTCTTGTATGTATGTAAATTGTTTATATTTACAAAATCATCTCTCATATTTTCTTGTTTTTGTATTTCTAGGTTATTAGATTATGCATGGCGTCTTTAAATTTGTGCTAGATTTTGGACATGAACAAACTGATTGGCTTGAACTTCCAGGACTTGTATCCAAATTTGTGAAATGTTCTCAAATCTGATAAGATAGTCTATGTCCTCGAAGAGCCTCTTCCCGAACCTCTTGTAGATGATGCTATTGATGACCAAAGGTTGGTTTATCAAAAGCACATGGTTGACTCGGATCTGGCTAGTTGCATCATGCTAGCCTCAATGTCTCCCGAATTGCAAAAACATCATGAGCATATGGATGCTCATACTATTATTTTTCATCTACGTGATATGTTTGGTGAGCAAGTGAGATCCGAATAGGTTCAACATCTCCAAGTTCCTCTTTCACTCACGGATGGAAGAGGGTTCATTTGTGGTGTAATATGTACTAAAAATGAATGGCTACATTGAGCGACTAGCATCATTTGGTTTTGTGATAGATCATGAATTAAATATTGATTTAATTCAATATTGTGATGTTAGTTGACTCTTCAAAGAAAGGTTCTAAGTGGAATTCAAAGCATCAAGCCAAAGGGAAGAAGAAGAAGGCCAAGACAGTAGAACCGGCACCAAAAGACCCATGTCACCATTGTGACAAGATGGGTCACTTGCGAAGAAACTACAAGATCTATCTTGAGTCCATGAAGAAGAAGACAACATATGATGCCCCATCTACTTCATGTATCTTCGTTATTGAATGTCATACTATTTACTCTAACACCTGGATATTGGATATAGGGTGTGGCTCATATATATGTAATCACATACAAAGGCTATAGGATAGTAGAAGAATGGTCAAGGGAGAATCAAATTTGCGAGTTGACAATAGAGCAAAGGTTGCAGTTGTCGCCATCAAAACTTATTTGTTAAAGCTTCCTAGTGGACTAGTTTTAGAATTGGATAAATGTTATTTTGTTCCTGCATTAATACAGAACATTGTTTCTATTTCCTAGTTAAATATAAAAGGTTTCCATTTGAAATTTAGTAACAATTGTTGTTATATAACTTTGAGTGACGTTTTTATGGGACTGAAACAATATGCAATAACATCTACGTGCTAGATATATCCAATGGTGTAATCAATATTGAAACGAGCAACAAACGTTCTTGAATGGATGATCAATTAACCTCTTACTCATGACATTGTCACCTTAGACATATAAGTAAGAAATGCACGTCTAAACTACAAAAGGTTGGCAGTTTGGAATCATTTAAATTAGATTCACTTGATACATGCATCTCATGCTTAAAAGGCAAGATGACTAAATTATCTTTTTCTGGAAAAGGTGAACTAGTGGGAGAGTTGCTTGGGCTTATACATATTGATATATGTGGATCGATGTCAACTCAAGCATGAGGAGGTTATAACTACTTCATTACCTTTATCGATGATTAATCACAATTTGGATATGTGTATCTATTGAGATACAAATTTGTGGCCTTTGAAAGGTTCAAAGAATTTTTAAATGAAGTAGAGAAAAATTTGGCAAAAGTATTAAAGTACATTTATCTGATCGAGGTTCTGAATACTTAAGTCAAGAGTTTCAATATTATCTAAAAGATAATGGAATATTATCTCAATGGACTCCACCTTATATGCTACAACACAATGGTGCATCTGAAAGACGAAACCAAACCCTGTTAGACATGGTTAGGTCAATGATAAATCATACAAGTTTTTCCAAATTCTTTTGGGGTTATGCACTAGAGACAACTGCTTACTTGCTAAATAGAGTCCCAACCAAGGTAGTCTCTACTACTCTATTTGAGAAATGGACTTGTAAGAAACCTTATCTATCTTACTTGAAGATATGGGGTTGTCCTGCTTATGTAAAGAAGACAGCATCAGACAAGATGGATGCGAAGTTTGATAAGTGTCTATTTATTGGTTACCCTAAGAAAACTAGGGGCTACCAATTTTATCATCCCTTGGAACAAAAGGTGTTTGTTTCAAGGCATGTTGTATTTCTAGAGAAAGAGTTTCTCTTGTAGGAAAATAGTGGGAGTGAAGTTGAACTTGAGGAAGTTCAAGATACTCCATTAGACACTAAAGAGACGTCAAGTCAAGAACCACAATCGATTACTCATAATGATGAGCTATGATACGTACGATTCCTGAGAGATATTAATTTTTCATAAGTGAATCAAATAATGTGTTGCTCATTGAGGATGAAGAAAACTAACATGCATGGTAATGTAATTACCTACAAAGCAAGATTAGTAGAGAAAGGCTATCATCAAAAGCAATGTATTAACTATATGAAACCTTTTCACTAGTGGCTATGTTTAAATCCATTCGGATACTCCTAGCCATAGAAGCTCATTATGATTATGAGATATGGAAGATGGATCTGAAAACGACTTTCCTCAATGGAAATCTGTTTGAGGAGGTGTATATGATATAACCCGGGGATTTCACATTTAGTTATAAAAATAAAGTATGTAAGCTTCAGCGATCCATTTATGGATTGAAGTAAGCATCCAGGAGTTAGAATATCCATTTTGATGAAGAAATCAAAGAGTTTGATTTCTCACAAAATCGTGACAAATCTTGTGTATACAAGAAGGTTAGTGGGAGTGCGGTCGTATTCCTAGTGCTTTATGTTGACGACATATTATTTATAGGAAACGATGTGCATGTTCTACAGTCAGTTAAGAGATGCTTGTCCAAAACATTCTCCATGAAAGACATGAGAGAAGCAACCTATTTCCTCGGGATTAAGATCTATAGAGATAGATCAAAATCGTTGCTTGGTCTTTCACAGTCTACATATATAGACAAAGTGCTAAAGAAGTTTAGCATGGATGAGTCCAAGAAAGGTTTTATACTCATGCGACATGGGATTCACCTTTCGAAGTCTATGTGCCCAAGCACAGAAGACAAGAGAATTTGCACGAGTAATAAACCCTATGCGTCAGCGATAGGATCTATTATGTATGCTATATTATGTATAAGGATCGATTTATCATATGCTTTGAGTGTCACGAGTAGATACCAGTCAGATTTAGACATGGATCATTAGGTGACTGTCAAGGTAATCTTAAGTATTTGAGAAGAACTAAGGATGTGTTCTAAGTATATAGAGATAGTGATATGGTTACATGCGGGTATACTGATGTTAGCTTCTAGACAAACAAAGATAACTCCAAGTCTCAGTTTGGATACATATTCACGTTGAACGAAGGAGCAATAAGTTGGAAGAGTTCCAAGCAGGACACCGTTGTGGATTCTGCCACTGAGGCAGAATATATTGTAGCTTCTGAAGTAGCAAAGGAAGCGGTTTGGATTAAGAAGTTCATCTCTGAACTAGGAGTCATTCTGACCACTGTTAAATCGTTACCAATTTACTGCGACAACACTAGAGCCGTTGCTCAAGCAAAGGAACTCAGGTCTCACCAATAATCCAAACATGTGCTTCACTGCTATCATCTAATCAGAGAGATCATAAGTAGGAATGAAATACAAATCTAGAAGATTTTTACTGAAAGGAACCTAGTAGATCCTTTATAACAAAGTCTCTACCACAAAGTAAGTTTGAGAGTCACGTCCAGACCTATGGTATTGGATACCATAGTGATTGGCAATAAGCCAAGTAGGAGTATGTTATATTTGAGAGGTGTCCTAAGCTCAATTACTGAATGTTCGCAATATAATTCATAGCATGGGAGAACTTGCGATTGGATCACAACTAGTGAGCATCTCTACATGTAACTATGAATGTATTAAAACATTCCTAGTTGTTGAATTAATGGGTTTGAATATCATCGATTTTGTGAGACTAGGTATTTACTCCTTGGTCTAACCAAGCAGTCGCTCCTCACTGCCTGGAGACGTTGAGATGTCAAGAGTTAAACGTGGATGCTAGTTAAAGGTAACTAGTTCATTGGAGTGACCTACTATAAGACTTCATATGGGTCTATACATATATAGATATGTCAATGAAAATCTCATTGCAGCTTAAGTGCAAGTTTCCTTCGACTTGAGGTATTCAAGTCATCTTGGTCATGGAGACTTATACTTT
>JBBUKS010051385.1:0-10106 GCA_038050645.1 Hedychium gardnerianum
TGTATATGTTTGATCCTGGATATGTGTAATCCAGTAGTAGTTGTAGATATGTATACAGGATTTAGTCGTTAATTGAAAAGAAAGTTGTGGAAAAAAATTGGAGTTTGCGACAAATTTTGCGACGAAAATCATTTTCGTCGCAGATTTGCGACGAATTTTGCGACGAAAATAGATTCGTCACAAAATATCGTAATATCACTGTTTCATCTAAACTTTGCGACGAAAATAGTTTTTCGTCGCAAATTTGCAACGAAAAATAAAATTCGTCGCAATTTTGCGATGAAAAAAAATTCATCGCAAAATTACGACGAATTTTTTTCGTCGCAATTTTTATATCATGACTTAAAAAATTTTCGTTACAAAGTTGTGACGAGATTTGGAACGAAAAATATTTTCGTCTCAAAATTTTACGACGCCTTTTTTGGGACGAAAATATTTTCGTCCCAAATTTATTATGCAACGAATTTTTTATAAAAAATCATCGTAAAATTCGTCATAAAATTATCATTTTTTTTAATGAAGTGCCATACATTAATCATCAACTTACCTAAAGGACTATTAGCCTAGTGATTATATAATGCCCTGTGTGCCTTCAAAATGGGGAACATGGCATTTCAAGTCATCGATGAATAAAAAGCTATCATGTGACTTGAAGGATACATGACGATTCAAGTCATTGATGAATAGCAAGGCTATCATGTGACTTGTGGGATACTATAAGGTGCATGATGATTTGAGTTGATGATACCTAGACTTCAAGAATATTACAGGATATGTGAAACTAAGATTATAGCTGAATGTTACGTCACTTTACAGCTACGTGACAGTTAATCACACAGTTGACCTATCACTTGACTGCAATATTAATACTCAGTCATAACCTTACTCTAACATTTACACTGCAGTTTGAAAACATATATTACAGGGCGTGTGATAGTTAGGGTAATGTTTAATTCTGTAGGGATATAAGCATCATGCACATGGATTAATTCTGTTTGCAAAGTTAAGTAATTAAATTCATTCTATGTGGATAGGATAAGGTTATTATTATTATTATTATTATTTAATAGTTATAAGTTATAACATTAATGAATATTCTAATTTAAAATTAAAATTAATAACATGGTTAACTATAGTTTATTTTTATTTTTTAAAATTGACATCAACTATTCAATTTAAGTTTACATCAATTAATTCTAAAATGATTGATTCAATCCTATGAAAAAATTTCATCGGTCAAAAGTAAATCGGGAAATACTTTCAGCAGACATCCCAAGTCTTCTTAGGTTAATCGTCAATTAAAAAAAAATTATTCATTTATTCCTCGAAATCGAGACTCAATTTTTAGATGACACAAAAATTGAAAAGGTATTCGGACACTATTCTATTGTCCTAGGAGCAACTTTAACTATATTATTAATAATTATAAGCAAGGTATCACGTACCGATGTTGTTGGTAGCATAGTGAGGAGTACTAATTAGAAAAAAGAATCAAAGAGAGAAAAAGAAGAAGAAATTGGCCGAGTTTCTCTCGGACATAGTTGTTCACAAATTGATAGGGAGTTGAACGAGCTACTTGGAAACAACCTTGCGGTGGAATCCTAACTTGCAAAACATTGATTCACACTCAAACAAATCATTTTTGCAGAGGAAGCATCATGACTCTTGCAGTGGCTTGCAAAACTGAGGAAATACTTGACCTCCTCCTCAATTCACATCAATTTAGATCCCAAAATTAAAGATCACGTGTGTGGGTGTCATTCTCCTATAAGATGTGGCTCGCAAAATTGAGGAAGACATTTGCCCCCTCCTCAATTCCCAAAATTAAAGTTCACACGTGTAGCAGTCACCCACCTATCAAATGGCAAAATGATAAGTCTTGCCTATTTCAATGGCAATGGGCACAATACCAAATTTAAATCATTGATTATAAATTATAATTTAAATTCTAAATTAATAGTGATGCATGAGTGTTCCGGTCAAATATGGATGATCAAATCAAAACCATGTCAAATACCGTGTCCATCGGCGGATAAAAAGATAAATTTGGCTCATGTAATTCGGTATGATACGATATTTTAAATTATAATTTTTTTTATAAGATATTATGATTTATAAAGTGTAGTTAATTTTATAATTAAATTGAAGTTAATCAGAGTGTTGCATTACATCCATTGTTGATATTTATAAAGACTTTAACTTATAAGAAGTTAGAAGATCTTATTATTAATTAGCTACATTAGTAGTCAAGATGTTTGTTGTCTTTAATCTATTTCTTCAAAATTTTAATACAATTAGCTACTAATTACTATAAATTGTCTTTTGGAAGTAACAAGCCAAATGGAAGGAAATTAAGATGTAAAACCCAATAAATTCATCTTAGCATGTGTCAAAGCATCGAATGCCAGTATGAATATGATACAGTATGAAAACTAATCAGATCTGTCATAATTTTTCTAGAGAGATCTTTTAGCATAAAAAACCTATTAGAAGGAAGTTGACAAATATTACCTCAATTTGCATAACATATTTGTTGGACAATCTTCCGTAAGATTGTTGCTGAAGTTATAGGGGATAATCTAAATTTGAAATTACAAATCGAAATTCAGACTTATCTATTGAGATGACTTGAACTGATAAACTCAAACTGTCAATCTGGATTGATTGGATCGCGCTCCAAATTGAGCTGCCAAGTGCACAAGCTGATCAAAACATGTGGTGTCCAATGCTCACTGTTTTCGGATTGATTGAACTGAGTGTCGAGAGGCTCCAAGTTACCCAAGCGCAAAGTGCTCTCTGAGTAGTCGCAAAGTCCGAGCTGCCTGAGCGCTTTTCAAGCTTGAATGGGTCATCGCTACTTGCAAGTTGGAAGACTAAGAGGTTGCATCGCTCGAATGGTTCGCGGAGTGTCGTTGCCCACGCCAATTGTTTACATCGTTTGACTGCCAACTGTTGACTGTCGAGTCGATCAATTCCGAGCAAGTTGTCGTGTGCTCAGGAGCAGAGTCATAGTGCTTGGGAGGATGTCCGACAAATCGGGAATCAAGGCTCAGTACTCGAGATGTAATCTTATGTCCGAGTGGGTCGCTGCCACTTGAGCAATGAGTCAGAAAAGGTAGAAGTGAAGGTCCACATTTGACGTAGTTTCCTTAAAATAAATTCATCCCCTTAGGCGATGTTTCGAGGTCACTATTTCCCAAGATACAATAGTAAAATCACATCGACAATCAAGCATAGGTTGTTGGTGCTGAACTAAGTATGTACTAGAATGCTATCACAAGTAATTGTCGAGTGATATGCACGACAGAAAGAAGAAAACAAAGGGGGAACAAAGTGGATGGAGTTTTAGGTTTTCATCTCTCTCTTTCCTCTTGCTTGTAGCCTCCCTATATAGGGGCTCCCATCCTTAGCCGCACTTAAATGACCAAATGAATGTTATTCAATGCTCGAGTATAATGACAGTCAACGACCATCAATAATGGGTTGTTTCTGTCCAACGGTTACGAATTAGTCATTAACATCTGATCTTTTCAAATCCGACACATTAATGCATTTGCTACCCACATGAGTAGGAAGAATAAAGTGATTTGAGTGGCAAATATCGACTAATTCAACTTGGGCAGACCTAGCCTCGTTCGGCGTGTGCAGGTAGTGCTCGAACATGAGCCACATTGAATTAGTATAATTCGAACCTTGGATTCTCACCCCTTCCTGTAAGTGACACGCGCGTGCATCCACAACTTCTACTATTATGATTTATTTTAAACTAGCCTTAATGCCCCTCAACTCCCAATATAAGGATAACATCTCATTCATAATGGAATCGAATCATCTCTCATTCATCATTTTTTCATTCACATTTTTCAACAATATTCAATATATTTACTCACTTGTAAGAGGGAGAGAGAACATGACACCAAGAGACATCATGAAGGAGATGCAAGGGGGGTTTCATGAGCTTCTCTAGAAATTTATCTTTCTCTTCTAGAGTAAGTGGAGAAAATTTTCCACATCAGATAAGTGTCCAAACCAGTGGATTTTAAGTGAAAGAATTACAAGGGTTGAAAGAAAATTCTGGATAAAATTAAGAGCAAATAGTTCGTAGATGAGAAAGATAAATGAAAGGGAAAGGATATTTACTATGACAATGGCATAAAATGACAACACTAAATTTAAAAGAAATGTGAAAACATGAATAATAAGAACAGAGTATTCACTGTTATCAAGATAATTGTCAGACAAAGTTAATCAACATGATTAAAAGTTATAACTCTTTTTTTTTAAAAAAAAAAGAAGAAAAAAAAACTATGAAACCACAGCAACAAATACCCTGCTCATTTAAATCCTGTATTTAATAATTTATTAGTAAGGATCACATGCAAATGTGCCATAGAACCTGGATCAAAGACAATTTATTAGTGACTTGATCTTCTAATTATAAATAAGAAGTTTTAACATGTGAGGAAGAGAGAAAGAGATTTAAGTAACCGAAATATAAAATATTTAGATCATAAGTTTGTAACTTTATTTTGACATGCAAGAAACTTGTTCACTTTCAACTTTATATAACGCCAATTATATTTCCTTAGAAGTGCGATGAATAGAGCAATACCAATAGACTTTGGCATCACAAACAAACTAAAAAAAGAAAATATCCAAAAACATAATGTACATAGAGCAAAGAGATCATAATGGCTTTATCAGTCTTTATATCAAAGATAAAGAAAGAAAGGCATTCCCATCGGAGTATAATTTATTGACACGGGAAGATTCATACCATCTTACTATTGTAAAAATGTCATTTTATTCAGTAAGAAAAAATTGGAAAATGAAAATCAACTAAATCTTCATTCAATGAGGTTCATAAGTTAAATATATTAATTCAAAATTTTCAAGTGAAAATTACTATAGAAAATATCAGTGTGAAGAAAAACAAACAAAGCCCTAATGGACCATTAAAGTACAATATTGCTTACTAAACAAAATAATTGATGGATAGTGGTTAGAACCATGCTCGCTAAATTAAAGGTGTCAAGTTCGCCTTTTGCCACAATTAATAGAAAATGAGAGTTCCCATGAGATAAATTGATGGTTAGTATATAGAGTATTATCATCATGAAATTTGAGGGTCAAATCCTAGCTAGTAGCCAGATTTCTGCCCTCTCCCATGCACTGGTCACTGTTCGAGCTAGCTATACTAGTCCCCGTGATTTACCTCCTCCGTGTTGGTCCTGGGACGGGTTGGCGGGAGCGATGGGGACGAGCGTTTCGCCTTTTTGCCATCATTAATAGGAAATGAGAGTTCCTACGGGATGGACTGATGATTAATACATGAAATATTATTATCATGAAGTCTGAGGATTAAATTCTAATTTGTCGTCAGATTTTTGCCCTCTTCCATGTAATGGTCACTATTCGGGCTAGCTAGACTAGTCCTCGCGATTTATCTCCTCGTGTTGGTCTTGAGACGAACTGACAGGAGCACTGGGAGTGAGTGTTTCACCTTTTACCATCATTAATAGAAAATGAGACCTCCGGAACAATAGTATAATGATTAGGCCCTTTAATGAATAATCAAGAAATCTAAGGTTCGAATCTCAGTTGTGACGCATTATAAGGAAATTTTCCTCCAGTAAAAAATGGACCTAAGAATACTGACGATTTGGATGGGCCTCCAGTGAAAAGCGGGTCTAAGAATATTGACGATTTGGATGAATCTCTATTCGCGTTTCTCGATTTATCTTAATGGTCAATGAAAAACTTTTATGAGATCGAATCGATCATTCCAAATCCGATATTATCCGACCTGATTAATTATTATTTTTTATTAATAAAAAATAGAAAAATCTTCATTACCCAACCACCCCGGTACACTGCTCCTTTTTTTTGTACCCATGGCACAAATTAATTTTCCTCTCAGTATACATACTCCTTCCAAATGACCTCCACACTATACCGATCACCTCCTTTACTCACATGCTAGAGAAGACTTGTCTCCATCTTCATGGCCTTCGCATATTGTCCAACACCCATCAGATTTGATCATAGTTCTGCCTGCATACTTGCCTCTGAGAGCTGACAGGAGCAAAGCCTCTCTTCCATCATCAATCCAGTCCACAAATCCTACTTTCCTGCTATTGGTAGAACAAAGGTCATGAAGGATCCCATCAAGTGAGGAAGAGATCACCAAAAGTTTCAGACCCATTGAAGTCCTTCCCTCAGAGTAACCTACTGCATAAGAACACAGTCCTCCATCGTAGTTATCTCCAACAGAAACCTTTATCTACCTATGCAATTTTAGCCCTTCCCCACTTGTGTACAAGCTTGAAAACCACCAGATAGGTACACACATCACCTATTGCATCACATGTGGATGTCGAAACTCTATAATAAAACATTTGACACCAATGCTAGCTGTTGGTGAAGACCTAACAGTCTAGACTTCTTGCCAATCTTGATCCAAATGGTCAAAAAGAAAAAAGGTAAAGGCTACCAGGGCAAGGAAGAACTGGAAACAAACAAAATCACGAGAATGAACATGTAAACTGATATGAACAAGGAAGCTTTATTCTATAGAGAGTAAGTACATTTATATAAGAGCAGAATATAAACTGCAAAATGAAAATAAAAGCTAAGTCAGGAGGGTCTTTACTCCACCTACTTCCATTTCATCTCCTTTAGTTGCTTCCTCTACCCTCTCTTCTACCAAGGTCATTGTCTTACCCTTCTTCAGCCGCTTTCCTCACCTGCTCTGCCAAAAAGAGAGTTTTCTGCTTGGATCACATGGACTTGGTTCAGTAAACTGCATAGCTTGAATTGGAAAATGACCGGATGAAACTGAGCGATCGACATGGCTGGAGTTCTTAACTTATTGACTGCCACTTCCATCTCTTTGGCGTGTCAGCAGACCACGAGGTTCAGTGTCACTTGTTGGACCTGCCCAAGCTCATCCAGAGCCCTCCTATGCTCAACCACCATTGCGTCATGAGCCTCTGCGATGTCCACAACTTTTTTGGCTTCTCAACCTCCAAGCTAGCCTAAAGGGTCTGACTGTGAGAGATGACTAAGATGTTTTGCACAACAGGATCACACTTCACCTAATTCAAATCATGTTTTTTCGCTTCTCGACCTCCAAGCTAGCCTAAATGGTCTGACCGTGAGAGATGACTAAGATGTTTTGCACAACAAGATCACACTTCACCTAATTCAAATCATGCTTTTTCGCTTCTCAACCTCCAAGCTAGCCTAAAGGGTCTGACTGTGAGAGATGACTAAGATGTATTGCACCACAAGATCACACTTCACCTAATTCAAATCATGCTAGTGCTTCAGCGAGATCTCTTCTACCTCACAGACACCATGAGTCGTTCCTTTTGCTTCATTGAAATGCTCCTCCACACTGAGTTACGTGAGATATGCTACCTGCTTAGGAGGTCAAGTTTGGTCGAGTCAATCTAACTCTCCATCATATTGGTGTTCTCCTTGTTCAGCACCTCCACTTTCCCTATGAGCCGATTGATGTGAACCTCCACTTTATGAACTCAATTCTAGATGATGATTTTCTTGTGGAGGTACTGTTGGGCAGCCTGATGCGAATGCATGCTTTAAACGTTTCATAAAATACGCGCAGCGTAAATAAAAAATATAATAAATTTTTAATTTATTACAACACACATCTACGCATGCAAGATATAATACGTACAGACATAATTGCAATATAAAATTTTACGATAAAAAATTTATTTTAGTTATACCTAATAAATGACATGTAGCGGGAATGACATCAACAAAACTAGTCATATCCACGCAGAGTATCTTCAAGATGACTTCGGACGTCACGAGTTCTGTCCTCACGAAAGGTACTAGCCTTGCATGTGAAGAAAAAGTTTGGTGCACGGAGAGTACGACACCAAATGGAGAGAAACGACCAAAAGCGCTTGCTGTCCGGCCGAAAAATGGGGATGCTTGCCTCTTTTTCTTCATTGTCTGGCATCCATAGTTTGTTGCCAACGAGATAAGAAGTACCCCAAGGCGTTAGGGATTCGGTAGCAACCTTTGCTCACCGAAATGGAGGTCGGAGGCGGTCGGGAGAGACCAAACCGTTGTCCGCTGACCTTCTTTGGCTTTGCGGAGCTTTTCTTGGCCAGAGATCCCAACTCCGGTGATCCTCAGGACAAAAGGGAGCTACTGGTCGGAGAGGAGGTGGTGGCCGGAGGAGATGGCAGGCCGGAGTTGGCTAGGGCGGCGACACAAGGAGAAAAGATCTCCTTGTGTTGGGTGGCGGTAAAGAGAAGAAGAGGAGGAGGAGAAGGATTTTTGGAAAAACTTAACCTTTATGTTTAATCCAAAACTCTTATTAATTCTCTCCCTATATGAGAGTATTTATAATCTCTTCTTAATGACTTAGGGAGCTAGTCATCTCATAAGCTCAAACCCAACCCATTAAGCCTTAACCAAAAGCTTAATCTATTAAGCTAGTAGTTTGGTTCTAAATCAAACCATTTGGTTCAATGATCAAACCAAACCAATTTGATTCATTATTAAACCAAAGAGTGTCCAACACATTTTCAAAAGGTGTGGCTCATCCGCGCTTCCGTTTCGACAAATAACTTTCCATATTTGTCGTTTGTTTGGTTCAACCAAATTTTGTTTCTCTCGATTTAAGAATCTAATTCTCAAACTCATTTTAAGTCTTTCAAATAAATTCATAGTGCGTGTGACCTTATAGGTTTCCGGTTATATTGATCGTCCATAATTAACCATTAATTATGGAATGATCATAAGTGACACCTAGTAGTACATCATGATCCCCAATTGACCGAAAAGTAAATAGTTGATTCCAAAACTACTTCTTAACCTTTCAGCAGCTACAATGAGTCATGTCTCATTCCTTTCACTCGTCTTATACCCGCTTGGTTCAGAATATAGTCTATGTGTCAGTCCCCGCTATGCTGACTACGTCACACCTAGCCCAAGTACTAGTTCCTTATCCTGCGGATTCAAATTACTCAAACATGTGTCCAAGAGTCTCGTACTCTTGACATGTAATATTTTGGCCAAAGACTTCAAGTAATAATCCCGACAAGCGGTCGTAGGATATATGTCTCCTTATAAGGAGTGGTGAATCCTTTGTTGGCTATCCAATCACCTTCGAGCACTTCGACTTATTCCTAATTATCTCAGATCCATACCTCTTCAAAGATGCTTGCTTAAGATGTCAAAGTATAAGTCTCCATGACCAAAATGACTTGAATACCTCAAGTCGAAGGAAACTCGCACTTAAGCTGCAATGAGATCTTCATTGATATATCTATATATGTAAAGAATAATATGAAATCTTATGGCAGGTCACTTAATGAACTAATTACCATTAACTAGCATTCAAGTTTAACTCTCGACATCTTAATGTCTCCGGCCAGTAAAGAGCGGTTGCTTGGAGAAGCCAAGGAGTATAATCCCGTGCTAGTCTCACATAATCAATGATGTCCAAACTCATCAATTCATTAACTAGGGATAATTTCAATATATTTATAATTATACATGTAGAGATGTTCACTAGTTGTTGTTAGGACCGAAGAAATTTAGATATCTCCATAATGGTATGATATTATCCACTTTGGGCCTAGACCCTTATGGTTTTGCTCTTGGGCTCTACCCAAAAGACCTCATACCAATGAAGATGTCTTTTCCTTATAAGTCCATGATCTTTTCCATGTATTTTTAATGTAGGACTTTGTTTGCAACCTTGCAACCCCAACAAAACATAGCTGTCACAGTTTCATCACACAAAGCTGCCACATCTTCATCAAATCAACAAATGAAGGTTGTTGAGATTGAGAAGGTCAAAACCAAATTATTGAAGGTAGGGTCGATTGTAGTTAATTTTTGTTGTTGTTAATCCTCAATGACATATTTGTGTATGTATTTGTTTAGCAAGCGAAGACATGTTTTAACAAGAATAAAGATGATGTGGTAGCAGATGCATTATTGAAGTTCAGCCAATTAAAGTGAGTTGGTTGGTAGTGTAGTCATATAAGGATGTAAAACAATGATGATTATATTCATTGAAGTTTCATATAAGGATGTATATTAAAACAAAAATAATA
>JBBUKS010051395.1:0-10106 GCA_038050645.1 Hedychium gardnerianum
TTTAAAATGGTGGAAAATTTATATATTCAGTGATAGCTGCGAGTAACCTTCGGCTATATTTCTAGGAACATTTCTCCTTTGCGACAAATGCTTTCGCCAACTTAATGTGGCTAGAAGAATGTTGTAAGTACAACCTTGTTAGTCTTAAACATCAGTTTAACAATGCACTTGACTATCAATAATTAAGATATAAGATATTTGGTTCTTTTAAATATCAAAAACATGTAAGGCATCCTCAAGCATTAACTCTTTTTCCAAGCTTATCTTAAGCACTATTCTATGCAAGCTTACAATCTTAGACATTGATGAGTGACCCATAAAGAGCTTATGTACAAAGATCAAGGTGTCTTAAGAGAAAATCTCTTTGTTTACACAGAAGTGCTGAGTGGCTCCATTGTCATCCCACCACTCTTTTGGGATATCCATTATATTGGCTCTGAAAACCACTACAAAGAGCATAAGATTGGACATTCAGTGGATAAGTCTATCTTCCTTCAGTAGTGCACCCAATTTTGGGAACCTTATGTATAGTTGTCCAGTCTGTCTTTTGAACCTTGCCTAATCTACCATTATCAAGTGTCACCATTCTCTATCTAGTGCCATGCCACTGTTCTTGTTGATGCTTGGTTCAACCCTGACTTCCAATTAGAACTTTTTATTAGCTTTCTTTTTGATTATTCAGAGTTGGACAAATTCACGGTCGCCAGCCATGACTATAATATCATCTTAAAATTATTATTGTTAATGTAGTTTTCCTTTGGGTGGTGAGATCATCGATTTATCAGCAACTTAACATGGAGAAATTATTAGCTGATCAATTAGGTCATGACTCCATTTTTAAATGATCAAGGTATCCCTTTAAATATCATCTCTAAGTAGATCGACGATGCAGCAACATCATCAAGTGTAGTTGTAAGGTTGAGAGAAGAGTTAAACAGTTTCCACTCAAAGATGATATTGCCCTACTTAAATGCTTACGAAGATTGGTAATCCTTTTCTAAGATGCAACACCATCTATGTTGAAATAAGAGCACTCGAAATTCTGAGACCCGACGAAGTTTCAACTCTTTGGAACTCTTTAGAAAATTAGATAACAGAACTCAAGAGGTGTCTTGAAAGAATATTTATTAATTTTGAGTGAGTTGGAATAGGAGAAGAGGGTCCCTTTTATAGGCGTGTGAGTGCTTGAAGAGGTTTTGTAGAAAGGGCATTTCTTAATTCACGAAGCCTCATGGAATGAATGTTTCTTAAGAAATTATCGAATGATATCTTATGGTGGTCATGTGTGTTAAGTCATATGACTACCATATAGTCTGCTACATGGACCTACATGGGTCTCCATAGACTTATGCCTCTTGCACTCACAAATACTCGAGTTTTGCATGTGTTCATGGACTTTTTCCCTCTATTACTCGAGTAGCTTAATTTTGTACATTAATTTCAAATTTTATTTTATGATAATCTACTCGTGATATAAATCGTCCATTCCCAACTAAACATCCATTATCAATTTAATATATCTTACTCAATTTTATTGATGACGAAAACCAATTTCCATCAAGCACCAATATACAAATTTTATAGGATCTCATAAAAGTCAAAATGTAACCATTTCTATCTGTACCAATGAAAATATGGTGCAATGCTACATGATCCAAATTGAACAAAATAACATACGTTATCGTTAAATATGAGCAGAAAAAAAAAGTAACACAAATAGATTATTATTCTTTAATTAAAAGTCCAGACAATCAAGTAGAAGAAAGAGCAAATATTACCGATTCCTACAATAACTGGGAATCCATTGTTCTCCAATAAAGCCTGAAAGAGAAAAGGAGACGAACAGAAGAAGAAATTGCGTGAGTTAGTAAGTATGAGGTACATTGTTCTTTTATATTAATACCTGAATTGCTTGAACTGAAAGAAGCAATCCCCTATCCAAATCATATGAATCATGCATTGGAGCAAGTGGTAGGTTACCCCTGAAAGCAGAAGAATCTGCACGTCCTAAGAGAAGCCCATAATTATACGTACTATTGTTGCCATTCACAAATTACCCACTTAAAAAAATTAAAATATAAAGCAGATATGTGTTGATGATGAGAAATTGAATTTAGGAAAGACCTGATATGAAATGCCATCTTGGTAGCACAGGCTCCATGTCTGATTTGGTTGGGGATCTTGTCCATGGCTGTGTCACATCCTCAATCTTGGGAAGAACACTAGAAGGCAAACGAATTGGTCTTGGTACATAAAGGCCTCTATTTCCAACTAAAAGATTAGAAGATGCAGGTGGTGGCGAATTTAGTCGTGGAACACCTAACAATCAGTAATTGTTAGGGCAGAAACTAGAAAGAAATTTGCAAATGTAAAAATCTGACAAAAGGTGCAACCTTTGCTTTCAAGAATCATTTCCAGATAGGATTTTGTTATCCATGGTCCATTGATTCCTAGGCAAGAAGCTTCTGATCCAATGATCTGAAAAGAAGAAAAAACTGTATTCATGGTTCAAACTCCTTGAACAGGAAATAGAAAATTGTAAAAAATAATAAAAATGATAATTATGATAAAGATATTTCAACTCCGCCTAACGTTCAAAATCTCGAGTCATCCTAGGGCTTCAAATTTTTAAGTGGAACCGTATCAATGTTTCGACATATGGTGTCGATAGAGACAGAGAACTGAATGGGGAAGGAGATGAAAAAGAAGAATAAAAAGAGAACACATCTATATGCCTAACTCTCATATAAAATGATACAATTTTAATATTATATTGTATGAACAAAGCCTAAAAACATATTGCATTATTTCAATTCATTTTGACACGTTTTATAAAATGTCAAGTAGTGTTGAATGCTAATATGACATAATACTCATTGACATGATTGACAAAACACATTTATGTGTCATGTAGTTTCAAATTTAAGTAATTTATCAGAACAATACATTTCAACCAGGTCACCTATCACAATATGAGATTTGAAACCATAACTCCACCCATGGTGAATAAACTTTGTTATGGCCAATCACAAGCCCAGGAAAAGGAGGAGAGTTACATTAAGTTTCCAGCCGACATAAAACATAAGCAAGTGTCATGTATGAATTCATCAAATTATTGCACTAATGCTAGGTTGTTCCAAGAAAGAATGCATTGCAGGGTCCGAATCCAACACCTCGATAAGGATCGCTATATCTCCACGAGAATTGGATGTAATGTTAAATATGCAAGAATTCTCGCACCTAAGTTGAATAAGGATAGACATTATAGGAATACTAATTATCTTAGATTTGAAACATATAACATAGGAACGCTCATTAATAAAACAATGGAGGTAGAAACAAAATAAGTACAAAAAAGAGGCAAAGATGATAGAAAACTCAAGTTTTAAGTTATGATGATGCACATGAAAAAGTAAAACAAGAAATGAAGTAGTTATTGTTGTAGTTAGTTCGTTAAAAGATGAAGTAGTAGAAGAAATTAAGAAGGAAGATAGGATTATAGCTCTTAAGATAGTGGTAACAAAAAAAACTGTTGATGTAATTAGTATATATGCACCTTAAGTAGCATTAGATAAATCCACCAAATATAGATTTTGGAAAGACAAAATGAAGTAGTATCAAAAAAATTCTCGTAAATGAGATGATTTTAATAAGAGGAGATTTAAATAGGCATATAGAGTAAGAAGTAAAGAATATGATAAGGAGCATGGAGGTGCGAACAGCCACCAGGCGGCCGAACCGAACACGGCACGGCCATGCCTCGTGGAGTTGAGCCGCCAGTGCGCGACATGGGCAGCCGTGCATTTTTGACACAACTGTGTCGCGGACGAAAGGGGGTTAAAACCCAACTTTTTTCGGGTCGTGTCTCCTCCAAACACGCCCTTGCCATCTTCTTCCTCTACAAACTCCTTCTCCAAACCCTTTTCTTCTTCCTCCAAAGCCAAGATCTAGAGCCCAAAGCTCTTCCCCAAGCCCTAGATCTATTCTTCCTCCTCCTTCTCCCATCTCCAAAGACCTCTCCAAAGAAACCCTAGGTTTCTCCCCTCCCCTTTTCTTCTCCCTCAAGTCTTTCTCCCTCAAGCCTCTCTTCATCAAGTTCAATCCGAGATTTCAAGAGAGGAATCCCTCTTCTCTTGTTTCCTTCTCTCCTCCCTAAGCATTCCCCTCTTTCCCTTAAACTCCCCTCCTCTTTTTCTTCCTTCTTCTTCCCTAAAACTACCCCCTCCCCCCTTGTTTTCTTGTGTTTTCAAGTATCCATTTCATAATGTTGTAGCGACTAAGAAAGGGAGTTGATTCGAGTGGGGGCGACAAGGACAAGTATAGGGGCAAAGCCACAAACAAAGGAAACGGCGGGCATGCAATAAAGGTAATGAAAATATTTCCGGCATTGTTTTTAATGGAAATATTTACGGCATTGTTTTTCATGATAATATGCATAAGCTTCATTTTAATATACTTCTACACATGAGATCGTGTGTACTCAATACATAGATAATCATGTCTTAGAGACCTTAGGAATCAAAGACAATATCTATTGGATGACTCGTAGAATTGGATGGAGTCCCTTGATAGAGCATGAATTGTCTTGTATACCCTAAAATAACTTTAGAAGTTTTAAGTTTTGTTTTGATTGGAGATATAGGGCAAATTACATTTAGATTGTTCAATACTGAGTACGAAATGACTATAAAGGAATTTGATGAATGTTTTGAACTGCCGCGTAAGGGAGAAAAAGGAATCCCTGAGGATTTTCATTACAGATATTTCTGGAACGAAATTACTGATAGTATAGATTACAACTCCTCTAAATCCAAAGTCACTTCCATTATTAACCCAATTTTCCGATATCTCCATCATGTCATGATTCATAATATCTTTGGAAGTGGAGATAATGAGGGTGAGGTGAGCTCAAATGATTTGTTATGTTTATGGGCCATGATTAATAAGGTGGCTATCAATACAAGATCCCACTTAATCCAGCACTTAATGGAAATTGAAAAAACCTCGATAGGAAATATTGTTTGTGGTGGATTAATCACCCGGATTGCCATGACTTTAGGATGCGATCTTGATGGACTTAAAGTGATCCATGGTAATTCAAAACTTGATCTCGAGGCTTAGTTTGGAGATGAAAATGATATGTCGAGTTCCCTTCTATCGCCAAATACACGACGCACCACAATTCATAACAAATTCAATTGGCTTCTGTTCGATACCTCACTTCCTCCCTATTAGTGTTTTATTTCATTGGGGTAATAATATGTCCAAATCTAGGAGTGTTAGTTTAGTTAGTTTTTGTTAGCTTAATTTGTTGTTTCTAGTTTAGACTTTGTTAGATTTTGTTATTTCTTTTTGCATAATAAAATTCTCCTTTTTTGCATCATATCATGCTTACATATCATCATGCATAGTGTTGTTTGTTTGTTCAAATACTAGCACACTGATTCTAGATATTTTGTGTTTGTGTGAAAAGTATGCTAGTATTTTTAGTGATCTATCTTTTCCTATCCATAGTAGCATGAAGTGAGCAATGCTTTTACCATAAAAGTTTGAGTGTTGCCTAGTTTTAGATCTCTTTACACTAGCTTGACTTTAATAGTAGATACATCTGAAAATAATCCTGATTCATAGAATTAGATTAATACTCTTGTTTCCTAGATGACCTCTTAACTACATTTTGGTTACTGGAATAAACTCGAATCATGGTACTCATTGGGAAAAATCAAAATCCCAAGAAAAAATAATGAGAGGAAAAGTTTGTTCAAGTGTTACACTCCGCAAGCACTTTGCGGAAAAAAAAATACGGGATAAAAAATAGTCGTCATCAATGGAAACTAACAAGTCACCCCTTTGAAACCGAGTTAGATTACTAGAGAAATAACTGTTCTCTTGATATCGAGTACTTCTTTGAGACCTTGTGTAGACTTTGAAAGGAAATCGACACATCAATATGGTTAAATTTAGATTTCGTCAACTGTTTGCTATTGTCCAAGTTTCATTTGTTGCATCTCCTCTTCCCCCTCCTTTTTGTGTTTCATGTCCTCTTCCTATCTCAACTGAGAAGAGAATCTTCCTATCTCAACCATGGGAAGAGAATCTTCATGTATTAACTAGTACTAACTATTAGTGCTTTTCCTCTTTCTCCCTCTTTTTTTTAATATTTCAGGTAATCATCTCTAACTTGTGATTAGAAGACAGAATCCAAGGATAAGTCATGCTAAGAGAACCTTTATTTCTTACTCATTCTAAATATATAGACCAAGAGACGTCTCCCTTTATATCATCAAAATTATATTGAATGTGGCATAGTGACATTTACCTATCCCGACACAACAATAACAATTGTTTACCAAAACTGCTTTTTTGTCATATTGACCAATATTGTTTGAACTTAAAACCAAACTTTATTGAATACTTAGATTTAAGAGAGTTCCATTCCAACTTATTAGTTGAACATTTCATTTCACCAATTGATTGGTATACAAATAGGGATTAGTCTTATCCAACTTCAATCAGGAAAGAGGCACTTTATTCTTTCTCCAACACTCTAGAGAGATAGAGTTGTCTCGTCATCTTCCCACTACCTCATCTTCCTACCTTCTTCCAACAACCTTATCAAGACATGAAGCTACCTAGACTTTTCCACTACCTAATTAATACATGGAGTTGCCCGCCTCATCTTCTTCCAACCGCATCATCAAGACAAGAGGCGGAAATCAATCAGCCTACCACATTCGCACCTTCCAATCACGTATCTCTAGCACTCCTTCCTCCTCATCGTCTTCTTCCACACTCCTTCCTCCCCATGGTAAGCCTCCGTCCCCCTCTTCCTCCATTGGATGCGAAAAACCACCTCCCATACTTCATCCTATTAATGCGTTGGTAACAAGGTATAGGCACAATCTCTTATTTGAAAATTTGATAACTCAGTAGAGAACGAGACCTTGAATGCTGATCTACATCACGTATTGATAGCAGTGTGCTATTCCTGACATATTGACACCGCATGTCAATGCATCAGCAACAAGGGATAGGCACAATCTCCTTCCCTTCGGAAATTGATACCTCAATAGGGAACGAGACCATGAACCTTGATCTAAGGGACCTTGATCTACCTAGGTCAAGGTGCTTCCTGGTGCATTTCAATAGTCACCATTCATGCTATGCTTTCTGTTTCAACTAGTCAGGATAACTTTAGACAATGAAGACAGGAATCTTCACCGTAAATTAACTTAATTTTCAGATATATGCTTAGCACCAAAAGTATGTGCTGAGTAATAATGAAAATTGTATCTCTCCCTCATGTCCACCACCACCATGTTCCTCCTTTGCTTTCTGAACTTGAGTCAGATTAACCACCAAAAAGGGAGTGCAATAGAACCAAAACTCCTCGTTGAGAGCAATCAATAAGTAAAAGAAAATTTTCTTTGAAAAATGGATTTCATATCACAGAAAGTTTAAAACAATAAACAAATATAAGAAAATTCTAACAGTTCCTTAAAAACTGGTAATTCATTTACTTTGTGGCAATCAATCAGATACTTACTTTCCTGCTTGTACCCTTCAACACCATGAAACTCTCGTTGAGTGTGTCAATACTCTCTATGGCAATCAAAATCTGACCATTATAGAAGGATGTACATGCACGTTTGTAGCTGACTACCACATTGTAGCCCAAAGCAAGCAAACCACCTAGGGTTGTCCGCCCAACCTGATAATATCCACAGAAAATAATATCCAGAAAATTAATCACTTTAAATAAAATAATAGAATCATCTCAACTGAATACGAGAGATCATTGAATACTTGGTAATGTTAAAGAAGCTGAAATACTTCTTATCCAACTTATCAGGCCCAATGTTAATATATGGACAAAAACATTTAACTGAATCCTTCAAAATAGTTAATAACATTTAGGCCCCACATTTTCACATAATACAAACAGTAGTTTTTTCCAGAAGCAAGTAAATATGAAATTCTTGACCTTAAAGAATACCAAATTCAATTTTGATAAAGAAAATTTTTACAAGTTTCCTCTCCACAGTAGTAGCCATAAACTAATCATTATTAAACAGTCACTGCAATCAGTATAAGAGGCAGATCCTTGATTTTCCCAGAAATCATCAAAAATAGTTCAAATTTTGCTTAATTCATCAAAAGCTATTACAAAAAAGATATTCATTGATGTTGCATCCTTCTTCATAAAATTTTATCAACTGCAGTAGACTAGAAAACCAATACTATTAGTAAAGGAACATTTGCACAAATTACTAAGAAAATCTCTCTTAGAGAACAAATGGCTGCTGTTTTATCCCACCCTCTTTTAAAAAACACTGTTTTTAGAATATTTTCCATTTGGTTTATATGGCATTTGATACTGCACATAATTGTTCTTCGTCATCAACATCCCAAATTTGCATCACAGAAATTTTGAAAGAAAACTAGAGAAAAAAAACAGCAACACAGATTTGCTTCAGAAATTTAGTAATGTAAATTTTCAAAAAATAAAAATTTAGTACACGAGGAAGGATGAATTTGCATGCTACGGTACTATTGTGGTAGTTGAACGGACCTCATGCAAATCAATTAATGGCTCAACAACAATAATGGTGGTGTGCTAATAGCGGTCTGGTGCCAAGGCAAACATCAATTTACATAGAGCTAGATTTGTCAAAATAGTATGTTAATTCTGCATAGAAATTTAAATAGACCATAAAAGACAAGCTTCACCATTTCAAATTTGAATCATTAAACCACGCTTGTCGAGCTCAAAAACATGTCCAAGCTTAATAAAAAATTTGTTACTGTTGAGCAGAATATATAAGATCAAGCTTGTCATTGTTTTAAGAAGCCTTTATGTAAGTTGCTTATGTTGTATAAGGTTGTTATTGTTTTCTTTTCCTGCTAGAACTTAGCATCATTTCGGTCACAAAACAAACACATTGTTTCATAGAATTCAACTCCTTGATAAGTTGTTGGTTAAGCTGAGGTCAAGGTAGAATGATCCAGATTTAGCTTGATGTGGTTTTGCATCGTTGATGTGGTTTTGCATCGTTATGATTTGAATTGTGATCACTGCCAATGCACTAAGTTGAGCTAATAAGTGTAAAAGAAACAAGATTCAAAATCTTGAGCCACGCTAGAATTTTGATCTTTGACTGAAGGATAGAATAATTTTCAATATAATGTCGGTGTTCTAATATATATGGCCAGTGGTAAATTAAAGAGGAAAGGAGGAAAGAGATGGAGAAAAAAAAAGAAGAAAGCACAATTATATACCTAAATTTGACTTTGTATCCCATGTAGAATGGTACATCGTGTTGTACAAGCACATGCTAAAATTATTATTATTTCAATTTAGCTTGAAATGTGTTATAGCATGCTAAGAGATGTCGAAATCAACATGACATGATACTCTTGCCATGATTAATATATGTGCCAAATAGTATCGAGTTTCAATAATTTATCAGAATAACATTTCAATCAGCGATTAAAATATCATTCCGTGCCACCCGGCACGGACGATTTTTACCGTTCCGCCACAACATCGAAATCGGCACAGTCAGCGCCAAAGTTTCGTGTGTCACGGCGTGTGTCACGGCGTGCGTCACGCGACGGAAGAAATTGCTGACAAAAGGAATCGCCGGCAGACGGAATCGCGCCGCGCGCATCGCGCGACAGAAAGAATCGCGACTCCTGTCAATCGATTAATCAAAAAAAAATACTATATAATATAGGGAAGGCAACGGCGAAGGCAACTGGCGAGCGATAGATAACTGGGAGGCAGCGGCGAGGTGACAGCGAGGTAGCAGCGAGGCGACAGCAAGGGCGGCGACCACTCTGGACAGGTATGGTTTCAATTTCACCTAAATGCGAGCGGAGGAGGCGACGAAGGCTTACCGGAGACATCGCGGGACGCCACCGGAAGCATCGTGGGACCCGGTGGTGCCTTCGACCATCTTTGCAAAAGCCACGGCCGCATCGGAGTCTCGGAGGAGTCGCAGGTGCTGCTGGAGGCGTCGGGAGACGCCTCCGGTGCCTCCGGAAGCATCGCCGGATGCGTCGCCTGACGCCTCCGGCATCACGCGTTTGCTCGCGGTGTTTCT
>JBBUKS010051426.1:0-10105 GCA_038050645.1 Hedychium gardnerianum
TACCCCTGCATAAGAGAGGTGTAGGTTTGTTACACTCTCTAATTTTTGTACTCGATTGCTCTTCCGGAGGTTCTCCGAAAGAGAATTAGTGGATTGCTCGTCGAAAATGTCCCAAGGGGGCGTGGGCCTTGGAGTAGTAGTCCGCTGGGGCTGCGAACCAAGTAAATCGATCATGTGTTTTCTCTTCTCTGTCTGTCTTTATTCATTTTAATTTTTTCGCTGCGTACTCTTAATTTTCGAACGATGAGATTTCAAAAATCGTAAAAGAAAAGTTTTAAAAACACGTGATTCACCCTCTCTCTCACGTGCACTCGATCTTACAGTAGGATTTCATTATATTTGTGTTATGTGTTATATATTTGGTAGAGTATATCCTTTGAGATTTTATGTACCTTTCACCTCCCTACTGTTTAGATATCATGCACTATATGTCTATTACCTGCGGAGTCATTTGGACTCACCACCCTTTCTTTTGTAATTATTGCCTTAGGTATCAGATAGATGATACATGTTGTCGTCTGGAGATCCTGTCTGTCTGTCCCACGTCACATTGAGGATTTTTCGCATTTATGCTTATTGAATTTTATTGCACTTATGGATTTATGCACTTATATTGTAATAAGTGAACGTTTGTGAGGATTTCGGTTTCCTTTTGGTATTCGTCTTAGATGGTTTGTTGTTATGTTAAGCCATGTCAGCACGCACATTTTGTTATTTGTATTCGAGTACTTTGGTTATGTCTTTTGTCCTGTCATTTAGATATTGATATCTTGCGTGGGTTTTGGCTTGCGTAAGCTTTGTGAGCCCGTATCATGTTGTATATATCACATTGTCACAAGGGGGTACCATCTGTATCATCAGACAAGTATATCTCCGGGACGTGACAACAGTATTATGAAAGTTTAAAATTCTTTTGATAAGTGCGGGGAATGCTTCGAGATGATAAATGAAGACACATTTGAACTGAGAAGCAATGAAGAAACTTACATAACTTGGAATGGATCGGATCGAAGGTTGCTAAACTCATTGATGGAGCTAAGGGAGATTTGGATTTATGAAATTTTGACACATATTGATATAAATAAACAAATAAACAAGAATTGTATTCGTATAATACCTACATGACAAAATTTTGAAAGGAATCGATGAGAAAATGTCGAAGGAGCTAATATATAGAAATCTTGATCAGTCTTCCTCGGAGAACATCGAATTTTCAAAGTTGTAGCGACATCGAAGTTTTAGATCACTTTTTAAGATTAGTCTTCCCGCTGATATTTTTCTTCTGTTAAAATCTCTCCGGAATGTGATGGAATAGTTGCATGTAAAACATGAATAGGTAAGGTCATTACGTGGCTAAATATTATTTCATGCATCTGAACTAACAACTTTTTTTAATTTAAAAGTATCTCGGATATTTGGGAAAACAAGAATAAAGTTAGCAGAGGGGTAAAATAAGAATAAAGTAATTTCAAAATTAGGTGCGTTTTTGGATAATTTCAAAATTGGATGCATATTTTGAGTAATTTGAAATTTGAGATGCGTTCTCTA
This sequence comes from Hedychium gardnerianum, assembly GCA_038050645.1. Classification (NCBI taxonomy): domain Eukaryota; kingdom Viridiplantae; phylum Streptophyta; class Magnoliopsida; order Zingiberales; family Zingiberaceae; genus Hedychium; species Hedychium gardnerianum. The sequence continues at coordinate 1,549 of JBBUKS010051426.1, forward strand.
ATAAATCATTCTTGTTTATTTGAAAGTATGGATAAAAGAAAGGAATTACATATCCCTTTCTTTGTTTATTCATTGTAAAATAATAGGCAGAATCTATTTGCGAATTATTTTTTGAGCCTTTTTTTTTAAAAAAAAAATCATGCGAAATGAACTTTTATTCTTTTTCTCTCCTTCCTGATCAATCCAACCTCGCTCATACCTCGCGCAGTGGTGTCGAAAGGTTGCCTGCAAGTGGACTCACTTGCAACCATGAGCGAACTTGTGGTCATGGGCTACCTCGCTTGTGATCGCAAGGTTTTGGGAGGCAACCGTGAACTCACCCGAGGCGGTCATTTTTTTTATTTTTATCTCATTTTCTTATCCTTTTCCTTGAGAATTTTTCCAACTTAAGTTTCTTTACTTCTTCAATTCACATAGCAAACAGATCATTAATCGCAAATGATTACCAATTGATGGTCATTGTGCCAAATAGAACTTCCAAGAAGTCCTAATTATGAAACCTTAATCTATCAAGGATTTTAGACTTTTGATTTTTATTTTTTTAAAATAATTGTCGGATAGACGGCACAGATATTATATATGTAATTTCATAAATAAATAAATATATATTCAATATTTTAAAACTTTTTTTTTATTTAGTTAAAGAATGACATTCTTAAACAACTATAAAAATATACTTATTTATCAATATATAAAGAAGACCGTATTATGAAATTACAAAAAACATTAAAAACATATTGGTGTATTTAAATATTAATATTAACTATTATGTATTTTCAATTTACTTGTTTGATCCATGATACACATTATTGAAAATAATCGAGAATTAATTTAGAGAATATGATACTACATAAATAAAAGTTTATCTGCACGAGAAAGAGAATTGTTTAGCTGGATTTTCATTTCTCATAATTAAAAACGATGATGTTTCAGTTACTAATTAATTTGAATCATCTGTTCCATTTCTTCATCCTTTGATCAGATGTTGCAGGAAAGTATAAGAGCATTGTCTCACTGTCATCTGCAAGCCCAAAATCCATGGAAGCCAATAGGAAAAGTGAATTGTTTGGGCACTTCAAGCTTTGCTATCATTGCTTCATCTTCTCCTATTGTTCTAGCATCCAATATCACCAAGTAGCACATTTTCGTCTCGACGGCATACTGGTGAAAGAACAAACCAATAACATACATAAGATCAACTACAAGTGCTTGACAAGTGAAGTAGGCCATCATTACCTCCACAACAAGAACATAACCATCATCTTCCTCCATGCCTTTAGGAACAAATATAGGCTCGCCAATAAAAGATCGGTTCACCGCGGACCATGACTTGGCCAATCCGTCATGCAAGTTGACCTTAACTACACTGTCAAAGGGGAAACAAGGCAAGAAACTTCGCCTGCCAGAGGTCGAAGCGGCATAAATGTAAGTGTTTGGTTGCCCACTGAAGGAGGGATGGATGGTAGGGAAATCTGCAGGTTCCTTCCATCTGCTTGAGAGATCGTTAATGGAGCAATTGCGACAAGTCCCTTTTGCATCCAGCTCAAAGGATACCTGCAAGTGCTTTAGTTAATGGTTGTGCGGATCAAGTTATGATCGAGAACATGGAGTAGTACTACCTGAACCAGGTGAGGCATCATATCTTCCTTTTCGTCGATTATGTTCATGAAGGTAGGATCGAGTTTTCCAGTGTGCCAATTGTATCCTGTAATGTGAATGTTTCATGTTCACTAACTCTTTAGCAAGTTCAGTATAATTTTGAGTAGTTTTTTACCAAACATTTTTTGGAAGTTGAACCACTTATAGGAGCAAAGAGAGATTTGCAGAGATATCTTCAAGTTTCCTGCTGCATCCATTTCTTCGAATGCATTGCCGACGTGAAGTGACCACCTTTGCCACGGAGCTTCGATGGGCTCGAGCCAATTCCTGAGTTGGTGGTTGTTCTGGGAGAAACGAGGAAGGACGTAGATAGGAGTGGAAGGATGGGTTGGATCCACAGCCAGTGCTGCTATCATTGGGTGCAGACCTGACACTGCAAGTAAAGACCCTGTGTGCTCCTTTTTTTAGCATGAGACTGCTTGCTTAATTGTTGGAATGATAAATCTGGTTGATCGGAAAGTCACCGTGTATATTGAGTTTGATGCGGTTTCCGAAGAGTACGTAGTGAGTGTCGGTCAAGGCCCAGTCATGGATCATCAGGTGATCAGGGATGGTGAACTCCCTCTTCTCCTTTACCTCATAGTTCTCGTCCAATTCTAACAAACAAAATAAACATCCATTCAGCCATATCAGAAGTACACATTGCAAATGAGCCAATAATATTATATAAACCAAAAACATATTACAAAGGCAAAGATCCATCTATTTTGTGAATTTTGTCACTTTTATAACGGAAGAACTAGGACAATTGTGAGATTTACTCTCGTTGGCATGTGTGCTATAATTATGAACTTTGAGAATTTGTTTACGTTAAACACTTAGATTTTTGTTGATACTTGATAAGCATTATGTAATTTTAGTTATCATTTTATGCACCAAGACAAGGTGCCATAAATAGCATGCCACATGAGATTCTAGAAAATACAAAAGTTAAATTATAAAAGGTACCAAAATTTGGAGTTAGAAGGTTCCAAAGAAGTCTGAAAGTCGAAATTATCCAAAAAAGCAATAGAAGTCAAAGATATCAAGTGGCATAGATGCTTTGGTTTTAGCATTTTGGAAAAAGATGGATGGAAAACATCTAAAGTTAGGTCTGAGTTGAAGATGTTTGATGTCGTTGAAGTTAGAGAAGTATAGAGCCTCACTAGGATGAGAGATACTGGAATTGATGATGTTCATGATCAGCGATGGAATGTACATAGAGAATGATGTCCAAGGTGAAATTCTAGTCAAAGACACTTGGAGATGGAGACCATATATGTGGCTATAATTGAAGACAATGTTGAGGATACTTTAATAAGATCCAATGTTTATGATGTCTGAGATCGGATGTAAAGAAGGAAACTTCTAAAGTGGATAGTATTTGGAGTAGGAGACACTTATAATCAATGATATCCAAGGTTGAAGTTGAAGTCAGAGAGTTAAGCTAAGTAAAAGTAAGTGGGTTCAATCAACACCTTATAAAACTTCAAATTCATAAATACTAAACAAAGGTAATAAAAAAATAAACTTTAAATTCATTATATTAATGAACTTTAAACATAAATTGATAAAAAAAAATGCTAGCGACTCCTAAAAAAACTGAATAATTTCTCTTGATAGTTGATTATGCTTTATCAAAATCTATGTACATTATGATTTTTCATGTTCATATTAGATTATTGCCTTTGAATAAGTCTAGTGCTAGAGATATAGAAATACATTTGGAGGTCAATAATGTCTCGATTAGAGCTACAGTTAGAGATGTCCAAGGTAGAGACACCTAAAGTCAAGGAAGTCTATGGATACAATTAGGTTAGAGATGTGCACCAAAAGATAGATGCTTGGAGCCATGGAGTCATTGAGGTCTAAGGATACAAATATGTTTGAGATGCAAACAAAGTATTAGATGCTTGGAGCCATTATGGCCCAATGATTGAGTTGGAGTAAAAGACACTTGGTGTCGATAATGGATAAGGATGATATTGGAAGTGGAGATATGCTTGGAGTTGATGAGCAACCTCAAAGTTGGAGTAAAACATATCAAGAACTAAAAATTCATAATTGATGTCTTCTGAGGCAAGATTAGAGTCAAAAGATACATAAAATCATAGGCACTTAGAATTTATGACTATCATGATAGGAAATGGAATTGAATATATAAATTGATCGCATTTAAGGTTAGAGTTTGAATTGAAGGAATTTGATAACACTTTAGATGAGGGCATCCAGGCTTGGCATTTGGCAATAGTGATGCCCAAGGTTAAGTTGGAGATACCCAATGTTAGAAATGAATTTGGCATCACTGATATCAAGTTCCAGCCTAGATGAGGAGATATTAAAAGATGGAAAAACTTGGTGTTGAAAATGCCTAAGTTTAAATTTAGAGTCAACTCAAATTAATTAGAAAGTATAATGGACTTGATGACATCCAAGGTTGGAGTTGATGTCAAAAACATCCAAAGTCAAAAATGCTTGAAATTGATTAAACTCAAGGTCAAAACTAGATTTGGTTATGGACGGAGCTGATAATGTCAAAGGGACGATTAGAGTAGTGACAAGGGCCCTCTCAAAGTCAATGATTCCTAAGGAAAGTGTTCGAGTGTCATAATGCACAACGATTTTTTTTGATGTCACCAACAATGCCTAAGAATTTATTTAACATTCAAAGATAGGACAAAGCATTGTGTTGTCCAACCAAATATTTTTGCCCATAGTGCTGATGATGAGCTTCTTAGGGTTGGTGATATCCAACAAAAGTAATGTTTAGAATTGAAGATAATAAGTTCTAAATTGGCTTTCCATAGCAATCAAAGATGCAGAGCTTTAGATGGTGATGCATTTACCTTATACCATCATCAAGAGTAGACCTTAAGGGGAGCTCATCACCCTCCCTCAGGCCAATGATGGACACCTGAGGTTATTGTGCTTCCTGAACACATTATTGTGTGGGTATATTGTTGTCATCATGATGCATGAATCAATCTGCATGAGCATCCTAAGGTGTATGTATCTTCTCAAGTCTAAAGACGGGCATACTAAAGTCTATATGCTTCCTTAAATCATTGCATGTGTGTGTACTATGGTCTATGTGCTTCATTATCTTTTTTAGGGTCTGTGATCACGAGGGGTGTACCCACACCACATTGGATATGAGACAATCCTCGTTCGGGTCGGAACAAGGTTAACCTTGTTAGGTCATTATCCATGAGTTTATCAAGCTCTGTGTTTCTGAGTCCTCACTGTGTGGATAAAGTGAGATCTTTATGCTGAGATTTCATTTGATACTAAGTCTAGCATATATAGACAAGTGGATCTCAAATACTCTGATTTAACTAGATCGTTATCACCATAAAAAAATTAAAGACTAAGATCAGTTTACTAATTTTTTGACATTCATTCTTAGAGAACTAAAATGTTTTCAAAATTGGAATAAATCAATCTATCATTCAACTGTTAAATCAAGAATCAAAAACTAAATTAGGCTTGCTCGATTAGTCTTGGGTTAAATTCGGAGTTAAAATTTTGTTCAACTAGAAAAATTGGAAACCAATTAAGCCTTTAGTTGAACTTAGTCCCAGGTTTAGAAACATTGATACATCAAAGTCCTAGTAACATAACTAACCTTGGTCTAAACGTAAGGGAGCTAGATCCAATAGGCTTTCAGCTAAAGGTAGATATTTGAATTTGTTTAATGACACTATTGAGAAGGGGTTTAACTTTGTCACTAGCTCCTATTCTGAATAGGAAATAGTTCGGATTCAATGTAGAATGCGGACATCCTGTGGCCAATGTAGCATGGGGATTATTAGTCTCACATGTGTTAGTCTCAAAGGTGTTTTGATGTTTGACTAAGTGAGCTTTAAGTAAGTGATTTATATTCATCAGTTGTTTGAATGTGCAAATTGTCTTAGGTTTGATGGATTCAAGCTAGGATGATGGACATGGCACTTCGAGCATAAAGATGTTAATAACTTTGGGATCTTGAAGGATGCCATTAAGCTTGAAAATTGGAGTGCAAAGATTACAAGCTGTTTTATTTGTTGAAATTAGGGTATTGTATTTGAATATGTTGTTGTAATCTAGGTAAAGTGTGTTGTTATCTAGGAAACTCTTTTAAGTCACACTCCTTGACATTGTGTTGAATCCCTAATACCAAATTTTGAGGATTTTCATATGTTCGAGTTAGGAATTCCTAGATTGATAGGTCTTCTACAAAATTCTTGAAGTCAACGTGGAGTGGTTTCATGGCTTTTGAAAGGTTTTGAGCTTCAAATATTGTTATTTTACCACCTTTATTAAAGGTAGGTCAACCAAAGCTTTTACCTTTGTTGATAAGACATTTGAATTACTATAACTTTTCAAAAATTGTATTTCAAATGGATATGATATGCTTTTGTCAACCAAAGGCCCTTAAAGGTTAACCTACTAAATTCAAAATTGGATTTAGATGAGATTTTTTTGTCGTAAGTTGGTAAGTTAAGTTGATAGTAATCTTCAATACTATCGAGTACCTTGGTCAACCTAACATGATTGTTTTGTTAACCTAGCATTAAAGATAAGATAAATCTCTCAACTTTAGCCACCCTACAAAAGAGTCCTAGAGGGCCACTACTCACGACCACTCTCTAATTTCGACAATTATTTTTCTCTAAGAGTTCCTCTAAGCAGTTTAGACTTTTTAGGTATCCATCGTATGTATCATCTTATATATACATATCAATGTAAGATTATAGTTACCTAGTGATCTTTTTTGAGTCATACTCTTCATTGACATTCGATCGTATCATATAGGGTTTTTCTAAGAATTCCTAGATCAATAGATTTGGAATTGACCGAAATCAATGCAAGTGGTTTCATTACTTTTAAAAGATTTTGGGCTTTAAATGTTCTTGTTTTACCACCTTTGTTTAAGGTGGGTCAACTTAAGCTTTTATATTGGTCAACTAGCCATTTGAATTTTTTGAACTTTTTTAAAATTAAAGTTTTAATAGATATGACCTACTTTGGTCAACCAAATGGCTTTTCTAAGTCAACCTAAGAAATTTGATGTTTTAGAAATCCACCGCCGCATTGGGCGTTAAAGCAGATATCCCCGTTAGAGATGTAGATTGTTCTACACGAGGTAACACATGTCAGAAAGTGTTGGAGTTGTCCAACAAAGCACATCCAATCTTAAGTCACCTTCCAACTGTTGTGATGAAATAGTAAAAAATAATGACAGAAGAAGAAAAGTAAGATTATGTTTTCTCTTTCTTATGCATACCATCATCAACTTTAATGCTTATACATGATTAGTATCCTAAACCCTAGGATTGTTAGGCCCTAGGGGTCATGGGCCACTAAAGTACATGGAGTGGTCATTTTAAGTTATGACCCATGTCTACAAGGATCATGTCCAATTATGGCCCATACCTACAAGGACCCCAGTCCAACTATGGCCCACACCTGCAAGGACCATATCCAGCCATGGTCTATACCTACAAGGACCCTATCTAGTTATGAACCATACCTGAAAGGACCCAATCAAGTTGTGGCCCCACGCCTACAAGGACCATGTCCAATTGTGGTTCGGACCATGCCTAGTTATGACCCATCCCCACCTCCACAGTTTCTCATGTAATTGGGTTGAGAGATCTAACTTAGCGGGTTGGACTCAACAGAGAGGACTAAGGGAGTCCAGAAGGCTTGAAGGGGAGTTGAGTGTAGAGCTCGAGAGCAACCTCAAGGGGAGTTCTTCAGGGACTTGGGTATTGAGTGCTTTGGGGACTCAAGTACTGAGTTGCATGGGGTGTTTTGGGGGCTGAGTTGTAGGAAGGATTCAGGAACACTGAGTCACATGAGGAACTTAGGGAATCGTGATGTACAAAAATCTCAAGATGCAGAGTTGTTTAGGGAACTCAGGAGTCTAACTCAAATGGGGAACCACATGGGGCTCCCAGTGATGTGAAATGGAACCACATAGGTTGGATCTACTAACCCAGAATAGAGCCATGTAGGCTAGATTTATTGACCTAGAGTGTGATCACTATCCTGAAATATTAAAATTCAAAAATTAGATATTGATTAAATTTTTGGTTGTTAGTTAATGGTTGTTATTGGGTACCTTGGTCTACCAAGCATGATTGTTTGGCTGACTTAGCATTGACCTAAGGGGTCGCTACTTAATGCACTCTTTAACTTCGACAATCATTCTTCTTTTAGAGTTTCTCTAAGCAATTTTAACTTTCTAGGTTTCCTCGTGTATTAACCGACCTCACCTAGTGGGATAAGGCTTGGTTGTTATTATAGGTTTCTTTATGTACATACCTCTAATAGTGCTTAATTCATATTCTCTAGAAAGAGTTTTTCTAAGTTATTTTTATTTTCTCTCTTTTTTACTCCAATTCTTATATACTTTGTAAAATAGAGGTATAGATCTAAGGCCAATCTAGAAATTTCTTTTTTTATTTGTTGTTAATTTCTCTATCCATCACAATTATTATTCTCATTTACTTTATATTTGTAGGATCGTTGAGAACAAGAGGGGGAGGTGAATCTCGTCACTTAAATTTTTTTTCTTTTAAACAAAACTTATCGGAATACGAGTATGCAGCGGAATAGAAATAAGGAGAAACAAAAGAAAAAAAAAAAACAACTCCCGTTTTTACTTGGTTCAGAGCCTAGCCGACTCCTACTTCAAGACCCACAATCTCTTGGACCATATCCGTTGGGCAATTCACTAGAATATCCTCCGATACTTCGTAAGGAGAGATCGAATACAAATGAAAGAGATAGTAACAACTTTACTACTCTCTTAGTTATGCAATAATAACAAAGTTTACCGATAATAGTGTAGTAGAAATTGAAGCTTGTTGTCAGCGTTGGTCTCAGCGCGGAGGCTTGCTCGAAGACGATATTGGGATAGAGAATGAGAGCA
>JBBUKS010051454.1:0-10105 GCA_038050645.1 Hedychium gardnerianum
CCTAAAAAAAAGATAAAATCTAAACTAAGTTTTAGAAAAGAAAACTAATTCTTAAAAAATAGGAGATAAAATCTAAATTAATTTTTAGAAAAGAAAATTGATCCTAAAAATTTAAAACAAATAAAAGAAAAAGTTAAAAGACCAATTCTAGAATTTTGGCGGCTATTAGAAAGTTGATTCCTTCTCGTCCAGACTCCGAATAGAGCGCAACAGCATCAGGAGTCCACGGATCGATCATCTTCCTTGTTGATAGTCTCGATCGGCCCAAAAGAGGGACTGATAGCCTTGTTTTCTTCTCGTCACAGCTCGAAAGGGAACATAGGCGTATCGGAGGACATAAATTGGTTGTACTGCTGGATGCTCCAGCATCACAGACTTGGGCCATTCTAATCCAATTTGCCCGCCCATCCATGAGAGGCAGTATCAATAATATTTCATTCTAAATGAATAGAGTGGTCTCTTTTTTAACAACTTAAGGTTCTAGAACAATTAGCCAGCCAACTTTACAAACTTCACAAAGTTGTAAAAGGACAGTAAATTTCAAGATGTAGAAGCCAAATATCAATGGCCAGCAATCTATCCAACCAAACAACAATCTCGCGATGTACCACCCAATGCCACCTTGAATACTGTTCATTTTTCCTTTTTTTATCATATCATGTCTTGTATGTCACTGATATCATATTGAAGAGACTTATTATTAAAAACACTTTTGAAAAGGTAGTGTATAGAAGAGATGTAGAGAAATTTTATCCTATGAAAACTCATATCCATTTAACTAAGATATTCACTACCTTCGTGATATTTCAACTTCAAGTTAATTTCACATCTTTCCAATGATAAATGGAATTTGAAGCAACTTTTATCCAACAAGTACAACACGCCTTTTTACTATTCCATAAAAAATTAGCACTAACATATCCAAGAAACTCCTAAAGATGGTATACAATTCCCACATTCTTGTATATAGTGATTGCATAATATAAAAAATAATTCAAAGAAAGCATATTTTCCAAGGAACCAGCAATTCAGAAAGTACTCAGCTTCCACACCAGACAAAGTATACAGAGAACTGATATGTAGAAGAATTAATACTTTGCACAATTCACTATATTTACAAAATAAGCACAGAAGAAAACTTATGCATATATATGAAGGTGTCAAACCTTTTCTAGGATCGGCACTAAATACTCCATCAACATCCGTCCAGATTGTGACTTGCCGAGCCCTAACAAGAGCTCCTAGTATGGCAGCTGAGAAGTCACTTCCATCTCTTTTCAATGTAGTGGGAATATTCTGCGGTGTACTAGCTATAAACCCAGTTGCAATTATTATATCAGCACGCTGATGAGTGAACCACTCCTCAAGTCTCCTCTCCGATTCAGCATAATCAGGATCAACTTGATTGGAGCTAGTAGGAGTTACAACAAGGACATCTCTTGTGTCCATCCAACAGCAAGGCTTTCCATTCTGCATAGCAGATAAAATACTAGGATGTCATTCCTAAGTTCTAACTTCTAAGATTGCCATACCTGAGTAATAAACATCATGATAAAAAAGAAACCTTCTTTATCGTGTAAGATAGCATTTGAGCTGACCATAACTCTCCATGACCAACAACAAAGTCTGAAAAAGATTCCGTGGCATGACCAGCTGCAAAATAATAATGGTGAAAAGGGTCACCAACTGAAATTGATACTTCAGAAGATAAATAAAATTAGCAAATTGAAAAGTTAAAGAAGTAATTTCATATTTTTTAGTATTTTTCTTAGGTTGAGAAAGAAAATGAATCATAAAAAACAATTTTGTCAAAAATGTCCAAAAAATATCAAAAAGGAATGATTTCTTCCATAAATCCGGCATCCACGAGGAATTTCGAAACAAAAAAAAGATTGTCATGAATTTCATATCAATCATGCATTTTACTCATAACTGATTATATTTCATAATTTCCTATCACATGTGATGATGTGATCATACAAGTAAAATAGTCAGTCATGAATCAAATTTTTGATGTCATAGCAGCCTATTAACTTGGCTATACAAGTCTCTACATAGGATAAAAAAACAAAAATAAAAGATCCACAACAATAAAGATTCAAGTGTTTCAACCACTTAAGTTGACTTTCTAGATTTGATACCACCATTGAGCACTATCCAGGTTATTTCACTAGTCATACCAAGTAATTTAGATTCCTATGAAATATAGAGATGATGTGATCATACATCATCAATCATGCATTTTACTCATGACTGATTATATTTCATAATTTCCTAACACACATGATGATGTGATCATACAAGTAAAATAGTCAGTCATGAATCAAATTTTTGATGTCATAGAAGCCTATTAACTTGGCTATACAAGTTTCTACATGGGATACAAAACAAAAAATAAAAGATCCACAACAATAAAGATTCAAGTGTTTCAACTACTTAGAGTTGTCTTTCTAGATTTGATACCATCATTGAGCACTATCCAGGTTATTTCACTAGTCATACCAAGTAATTTAGATTCCTATGAAATGTAGAGATGGAGATACATCAATACGTTTGTCATTACACTTGTTGGATGTCTCACTTGTAGTTGGCCTTGTAGTCAGTTTAACTAAAGTGTTTTGGTGTGTGCAAAAATATGACTTAAATTATAATTATATTTGATGATATTATATAGAGTATGTAGGCAAGAAGGCGGAGAGCCCAAATCGAAGAAGAGTTGACAGATTCAAGGGTAGAAGGCTCAGACTGAGGGAATGTTCAGAGTACCCGAAGGCGAGAAGCCCTAATAGAGTAAGACCTTGATGGATTCGAGAGGAGACTCTGATCAAGGAGGAGCTCAAACAACATGAGATGCTGAAGACCTGAAAACATATGAATTCAACCCTGTTGTGCGATTATAGTAATGGAATCTTGGGTTTATTTCTAGGCATATAGTGATTGCCTAGTTGGTGAGTGAGCTACCAAGGGCTCAATGTTGGATCCTTGCGATTTTAAAGTGTTTTCAAGTCGTATTTGTTGATTGACTCAAGTCTTAAACCCTATGATGGGCTTATGAATGTCGTACACAAAGAGGATTGTTTGAGCTGAAAATAGTGTAGCCAACTAGAAATATTGTAGTAGTATGGAAACACAATTTGTAATCAACTGAAATTGGTGTTAATAGACTAGATCATCGTGGCAGTCGATAAAAAAGAAATCAATGTAATAGTCGACTAGAATTTATTTTTTAGCTAACATAAGTTTTTGTTTGAGCTTGCTGAAATTGTGTCCATTCAACTCCTTCCATCCACGTGGTAACAAAAGTTATATTTGACCTCTAATCAACTGCAAAATTACTTAAAGTCAACTTAAGATATATTTGTTGGAACCTAAGTTTACATTTGAATGGTTTAGTCGAATTGAATGAAGGCATTCAGAAAGTGAATGTTATTCCCCAAACTATATAAGCTTTTGGAGATCTTTTGGGCACTAAAACCTCAAGGAAAAAAATTATATAAAACCCGAAGAAATTTTAGAGCTAGGACCAAGGTTAAAGGTTTCAACATCTCATCTCAAGCTTTGGGTAATTTACCTTTCCTCTTTCGTTTTCATCTCTAGAAAGAGGTGAGAATTTTCTCTTGAGAGAAATCCAGATTAGGGTAAAACTCAAGGAGAGCTTGCAAATCCCCATTACTAGGATCAAGGTGTTATGCTCATTGGTGGCGAACCTTGTCTTGTAGAGGTTTGCTTCATTGTCTTGTTTTAAATGCCGGTGATAATCAATTTATGAGGGTGACACATTGAATACGTTAAAGGCCGTGAAGTAGGAGCGGAGCTTTGAACCATGTTATATCTTTCATGTTAGCGTTGCATCACTTGTTTACGCTTCCACAAACACATTTTATCTAGCTTTGGTTTGTAGTTTATGCAAAGATTCATCAAAAGTTTTAGTAAGTCTATCCAACCCCTTCTAGCCAACCATACAGTCTATTCACCCTCTTCTATCCAACCATACATGATCGTTTGAAACATGAACCCTCCTTTAGAATCAAACTTCAATTATACAAGGCATTTAACTCGTCATTTTGTAAAAACATGGCTTTTCGATTGCATGGTTTGAAATCTCGTACCATGCCAAGCAAAACGATTGAAACATATCGTTCCAATAAATTGTCAATACTCAATACTACTCGACACAGATAATGTCTTTTGTGTTGTTGTGTTAATCATGTTCATTTCATAGCAACACTCGACACCCCTTAGTACGCTAAAACATAGATCAAGATGAATTGAATAATATTGTTTTTTCTGAAGTTTGTCTCTATAAAGTCAATGTTAAAATCATATCATTCCATATGGAAAAAAAGTTTGATATTAAGTATATAATTGTCTTATCTTCTTCTTTTTTATTTAGCTCTTTCCTCTTTCCATCTCCAATTTGCCATTGGCATTATACATCACAATGTCGACATGATACCAAAATAGTATTGTTCTACTCAAAGATTGAAATTTCAACATGACTCGAGATTACTTTAGTGAAATTTCCTTTAGTACCATAGTTATGGTTACTCCTCTACAAGGAATCTTGAGTTTGGGATATTCTTTGCTCACCTAAACATGAGTAAATTAGGCATCATAAACAAGAGGGCCCTAAAGTTAGCTTATCTGTTCAAGTGATGGTGTTAAGTTGTTTCGGTGACAAAATCAGCTTTGTTCTCAAGGGTGACTTATGGATACTTTTAGAGGAAATTTTTGCAGCTAGTATCAGCAAATCAGGGATGGTATTACACTTTGGGTGGCATCTGGATGGTCCAAGACTTCTACTCTGTTAGCATTAACACAAAGGTTTCTGACTTTCTGGATGCAACATTATTTCTATTTCATTTGGATGTGTACAAGCAATTTAACTTTGGAAGCTCTTTTTCATGGCCTCTTGGATCTATGCACCAATAAACAATTTCTCCTACACTTCTCTTGGACTTACTCAAGTTGCATGCCTTTGCATTTGCATTGTCTTCTATGGGACTATTAGTGTTGTGTGGAGATGGTCGACGAGTGGTAAATTCTCTCTTCGGACAGCATACACCATGCTCTCCCTTTGGGGCTATTCAAATGATAAGGTCCAATTGGCTTGGGGGTTGAAGGTGCTGCATAAGGGTGGATTTTTCAGGTATCCAGCATTACTCATGCCATTTAATCAGGTTCAGATAGTATGTGTCACAAGTCCTGGGCAGGTATGCATTTGAATTTAAATTGTAGCATGCAAATTTAAATTTTCATAGTTAAAAATTCAAAGTTACCCTACCCATTGTCGCCTTTCACACCACAAGATGAAGTCTATATTTGGTTGTGCCTTCAAAACAAACTTAACACCAAGGCAGTTTTACCGAGGGACAATGCGCATATGACAAATCCGTTTCATTGTCTGTGCCCAAGTGATGTAGATCTCTTGGAGCCCAAGGAGCCCTCTATTATTTTCTTGTGTCACAGCTTGATTTTGTTGGTTCCTTGGTTGGAGTTTTCGATGTCACTCTAGAAGAGAGCTATTGAATCTATGCTTGAAAGTGCTCAAGATTTTTACAAGCTTGGCTTTACACGCATTGTTAGTTCCAGAACAAGAAAGTTTTTGCATACCAGAGCTGTGCTTTAATTCCTTTCTCTTCAAATGAGTTGAGTTACATATTAGGAAGCAGCAGCAACAACACTTTCGCAAATATGCATTGCCATTGATGATGGATATACAACATTATGCTGGAAGCTCCTCTGATTTTGGATTCCCATTAGCATAGACTCCTTTAGTCCTTAGCTCTCTGTAACGAGCGAATGTTACTTTCTTCTTTGGGTATGCATTGCTAAGCTGCAATTTGTTTACCACTGCTTGCAAATGGAAGTGCTCAGTTATCGTATGAATATTTCTGCAGACATTGATAACTGCAGTTATGTAACTAAACTGGGTGAACATCCCCCCTCTTCCCAAAACATGTGCCTCAGTAGACACCAAAGCCTCTCCAATTCTTGAGGACACTAGAGCTACCCATCCACTTTCTTGATCCCCCCCCCCTCCTCCCAACAATGCTTAATTTATTATTAACTAAATATCGATCTTAGAAACAAAAATAACAAAATTATCCATTCTATGCAGTATGAGCTACCAAAGTAGGTGTGAATCTGAACCCCGACATGGCTATTTTAATAATAATAAAAATCAACAATATGGATGCTTAGTGTCCAATCAGAGTAGAATATCCATGTGTAAGATAACACAAGTATCAGAGTAGAATATTCATGTGTCAGGAGATGTCCACTTACGGGAGGATGATGCATGTATTCGGTAGATGCTACCGTGGGAGTCGGCTATTGACAAAGGTCCATCATTTGACTTTGTCTTCTATGATTCATTATGTTTGGCAAGTGAGGGATAGTAGCTTCTTTGGAGATACTGATCCCTGGGAGTATACTTTGATCTAACGTTGTGTCAGGCATAAGTAGCCTCTAGGGATGGGGATGGTTGATTATGGTGATTGGGCTTACTCAATCTTGGTTGTACACCTTTTTCTTTGGATTCAATATATTTTTATTTATCCAAAAAAAACAAGTATAGAGAGAGTAGATGAAGAGTCCAAGTATCGAAGTATCTATGCACATCTAGACCTTAGGAGTTAAGGCCACTAAATTCCTTTAGGTAACAATATTAATAATAGTAATAAAATAATAATGCAACCCTACTTTTCTAGTGCAAACAAAGGTACCTAAGGTGCAATTTGACAATAATGAAACTCTGAAAGTTTGTCAAAAAAGGTAGACTACACAAAGCAAAAAAGGAAATTTCAAGGTCTATTAATTGTTAGGCAATATCAAATAATAAAGGGCATCCTAGTGCACGAGGCTCTCGCCAATGCAGAGTCCCGAGGAAGGGTCGGACCACATTGGGTCTATTGTACACAACCTTACCTTGCATTTTTGCAAGAGGCTATTTCCGCGACTCAAATCCGTGACCTCAAGCTCACATGGCAACAACTTTACCATTGCGCCAGATAATGTATGAGAGAATTTTGTTAGACAAACTAGTAGCCAACTTCTGCAAGCATCAAATATATAATGAAAGACAAAAAAAATGATTGAGTAAAATTAATGATAAATTATCAAGATATAATGTAGAAAATGCCAACAGGCTTAATTTCAGTAAAAGAATCAATGGGACAAAAGCAGCATAGCAGAAGTAGCAAGATACCTATATAAATGGCACGAAGCATTGCCTTTAGGTTAGTAATATCTTCATGCAGTTGAGATAAGAATATTGCAAGATCCTCTCCATCAAGAAGATCCTTGGCAGTTGCAATGTGCTTTTCGTAAACATTATCAATTGCAGATATATAGGAGTCATCCCGTGATGAAGCTTTGTTTACCAGTTCATACATCATATTAGTCACCTTTGACATCGCAGAAACAATTACTAATTTTCTTTCTGAAGAATCACTGAGGACTATGTCGGCAACATTCTGAATTCTCTTAGAGGTGCCCATACATGTTCCACCAAATTTATGAACAGACCACATGTCACCTTTTGGAAGAGAAGCATTCTCTATGGACTGTTCAAGAGAAATATCTGCTTGAAGAAAAGAAATGATGGAATCTATCATCATATTGTAAAAACGGGGTGGCACTGACATCAAAGCAATACTTATTAAATGTTCTGCTTGAGGCCATTATTTAACATTACAGATCAGCAATATTAAATATGTGTCTTATGATAATATTAACAAGTCAGGGGACAAGGAGCTTTAGTAATGTTATATTGCAAGTATTCATGGTCATAAGATTTAACTTAATTATCTCAAAAAGAGACCAATTATACACTAAATGGCTAAAAAGGGCAAAGAACCTTTGGCAATAAATCATGCACAAGTGCTACAAAGTGAAAGAACACACACGCAAAGACAACAAAAAAAGACCAGCTACCTACATTCATCGATCAGACCAGTGACTTCCTCAAACATAATGGCTCACCAGTAAATAACGATTCAGAAAACTAAGATGATGATGAAGTACCTGTAACAGAAGCCAAAATTTGATTGTTCTTTCTGCCCTTTCTGGTCTTCCCAGAAACAACCCTGTTACCAAAACCATAAACATCAAAAAGAAAACCAAATTATCTGCAGCAGCATCTGCATGCTATCTTTTCTATTGATATCATTTTTTACATCTTATCAAGAAACACAAATCTTATTCGCAAATTATGGTCTTATTTTCTAAATGTAAATTAAACCTGGAGAAAAAAAGACTGAATCTTTCCTGATCCTATGGATTTTAATCCACAGCAAAGAAGCTACGCAATGACAATATTTTGTTTGTAAAGATCGAGTGAAGTATTGTTCACTGTTATCTTCTTTTTTTCCAAAATAATAAAAAAAAATGTTTACAATGGAGGGGACAAAAAATCACACACCTTGGCCAAACAGGAGAGGGGCAATCCCAAGTCTTGCCACCATGTTGAGCCAGGGAAGAGGCTGGGCTGCATATTTCAACGTCCACCACAAATCACGTATGTTTAGCAAGAAGGATCCATGGAAATAAATCCCGAAAGAAAATAATTACGAAGCGCATAAGCAATCCCAATCGGAAAATCCATATAAAGAGATATAGAAACAAACAGGGACAATCCAGATCAAGAGGGTAACCTGATAAAAACAAGGGTTCGAGAGGAAGGGACTCTGTAGTAGCGAGGCGGAAAATAGTACAGAGAGCCAGCATAGGATGGCCACGGACTAGCTACTGCGGCGGCTCGCATCTTGAGAGGGCGTCAGAGTCACTGGTGAAGCTCTGGCGGCTACGTATACACACAACAATTTCCGAAAACCCTTTCGGTATCACCCACTCAAAAACGACGTCTTCTTCGTCGGCTTGCGACCAGATCCTGTAATTTATACTATCAGGTCGTTCCCACATTGACCATCTGCCAGGTTAGCAGTAAAAAATAGCCAAAAACTATACAAATTATTAAAATTAAAATTATTTCTAATGAGTTGGATTTACACATCGGCAAATAACAATATTGAAAATGTAAATGTAAATATCCTTTTCAATCCCTAATCCCCCTTTCAGTTTCCTCGGCTTTGCGCCTTCCGCAGACACTCGTCAAACCACAGCCATTTTTCATCGAAGTCAAAACCAACAACAAAACAAAAAAAAAGATACGAGATTGGAACCGGATAATAGGTAAAGAAGAATTAGAACAAATCATCAAGGCGTGATATGGAAAAGTTAAATAGTCAGCATCGGCGTTTTCTCCTCGACTAGTCAATACGAGCAGCAGTTGACCACCTGCGAGTACCACAGTGAAGCAACCAGGTGGCGGCAGGATCAACGGATGGAGGCGAAGATGACCGGAGGAGGAGGAGGAGGAGGAGTAGGAGTAGGAGTAGGCAGACGAGGTGGCTGAGGCGCAGGACAGATAACAAGTGATTTATACCTACGTCTACTAAATTGGGTGATACCGTATCTAACAAATTTATATCAAATCATATACCATTAAAAAATTTGATATTTAAAAAATATGTATATATATATATATCGTATCAAAATTTTAATATATCATAATTTTAATATATTAAATTTTTAATATAGTTAAATTTCATACTTTTTATATAAAAATTATTCAATATTTTCGATATATCAAAATTATAAAAATATATATATATTTACACAGTTAGAAATTATTTGATATCAAATTAATCATAAATCAATATTAGATTTCGAAAACTAACATCATTATAATATTAGTTTTCAAAATTCGTCCAGATCGTGCTGAATTTTAAATTCTAACATTAATATGTATTGATTAATTATAACATTAATATTTAATATTTTGATATATCAAAAAATAATAAATATGAATAATATATATATATATAGTATACCTTAATCAAAAATGCACTAGATCATTCAATCTAATTTTAATTTTGTAAGACAATTTATCAATTAATATATCATACTTCAAATTTATCAAACATCTTATCTATTTTCTATGATTCCTATTTATTTTGTTGGCTAGGTGTTGCCACAATGAGGTCTAGGGGTCAAATCCTGGCTAGTAGCCAGGTTCCTGCCCCCCTTATGCACTAGTCAC
>JBBUKS010051522.1:0-10101 GCA_038050645.1 Hedychium gardnerianum
TATAGATCATCAAAATGCACAAATACATATGTAACCAAAGAGCCCCTTATGTCATGTCTGACGATATGTCAGATCTGGTAAGGGTGGACCATGGTAATGTACACGCGCTCACTCGGGTACCTACTATCAACATGAGTCCTGCTTGCCGCCGCCTCCAGCCGAGGTAGTGGTCAGGGTTCGCATCTCTAAGTGTCATGTCTGTCGCCATCTCCAGGTGAGGTAGCGATAGTCTGTAGCTCCATGTGTCAGGCTCTGCATCCTCTCTATGTCGGACTGTCATATATGTGATCGAGATCTCCATATATGTGATCGAGATCTCCATGTGTATCGTCCAAGTGTCCTCTGCATCCTGTGTCATGCATGTGTCCTCCTCGTCGCGTGTGTCCTACCGGCCAGGTATGTCCAGGGCCCCTCCTAAGTCCTCATGTCATGTGTCGTCTCCTGTATCCTGGAGCCCCTTTAATGTTATTCTTGTTTCTATTGTTAGAGGTTGAGGTTAGGTAAGCACTCTCAACCTTATCTTGCTTTAATTTTTTCTCTTCTTGAACACAGTGTGAGATGAGTTCAATCAGAGACCAAGTCTCTTTTGACAATTATTGCTCACCTTAAATTAGCTAAACTGTGTCGGAAGATACATCAAAATCAGATGCACTAGCAAGTCCTCTATAAGTTCTATCTTAAGTGTTTTTAATTTGGAAGCAAGATAAGACATCTCTATAATAGACTCTCTAATATTGCCCCTTGCCCCTTTTATTTTATTGAAATTAGGCTTACAAGAGTACTTATTTCAACATTTTTATTCTTGACAAACCTCTTTTCGATTTCAACAAGAAACTCCTTAGCCTTAGTTATTTTATCACGTATTGTGCCCCTTAATACTTCTAGAATGATTTTCTTCATAATCATCATACATAAGCGGTTTGATCTCTCTCACTTTTCCATCTCTTTCTTTTCATCGGAGGTACTCTTATCCGGAGGTGAAGGAGAATCAATCTTTAATGCAAGGTCGAGATCCATGACTCTAAGAACTATCAAGAGGTTCTGTTGCCATGACTTAAAGTTGGTGTCATTTAGCATAAGAATAGAATTGATATTGACAATAATATTAACATGATTATTGATAGCTGAAAGAGAACAAATAAACATACTCACATAAGTGTCAAAATAAGAATAATAATAACAAATTCAAATAAAGATAAACTCATCTCAAGATATCAGATTGTTCATTAATATTTCATCTTTAGATAAAATATTAATTACTAAGTGATATCTTGGTATAGTAATAAAACACTGACAATAAGAATATATAAAATAATAAATTTTCATTTGTGTTAAATCAAATAATCATCATATATTTATTACCACAAGTGTATTTGTAATTCAATTAAATATTAATCTTCTTTGGGACGATTAAATACTAGCATAAATTATAAGTATACAATCTTTTATATCTCAAAATAAATTATTTTTCATAAAAGGTCTCGTTACCTTACTTTCTTTCATTCTCTTATGTATTGCTCATCAATCTGTTCGGACGTCGCTCGTAATTATGAAACCCTAAAATATAAAATGCAAGTTTAGGTATTCAATTATTACAATTCGATTAATCTTAAAGATAGATGGTCTAACATCATAAATTTTTTAAACTTATTAGATGTAATATGCCCTAATGGTCTAACATCATAAATTTTTCAAACTTATTAAATGTACTTTTTAGATGATAGTTAAATGATCTTCATTAGAATAACAGAAAATAGCATAGCTGAAGTAGCTAAAGAGTACACATACTGCCCCCTTTTAACGTCTCCTCTGTTGGAGCATGAGTCAGCGCAAATTTGACGAAAAATTTATGCTTGACGGCCTCGGTCAAAATATCCATATGCAAAAAAAACTTAAGAGTTTAAGTTCACAAATAGAATACTCAATTTGGCATTGGATGACTTTACAAGGACAATGTGATTATAAGATCACTTGTCGATGTATTATTATTATGTTTTTGGATGCATCCGATGGACATGTTAGAAAAGAGTCATCGATTAATACGCATTCTGACCTAAAATATGCATCACTGTTAGAGCATACAGCCTAAAGAAAGAGAATGAAATTCATTTTTTTTATTCATGTATTAAGTTTTTCGAATCCATAGATGATGAATTTAATTTTATAAAAAAAGTTTATCGATCATTACAATAAATTAAAAAATATTAATAAAAATTTATCTAGATAATCAGTATTTTTAGATTTATTTTTTATTAAAAAAAAATCTTCTATAATATATCATAATTAAAATTTAAATCTTAAATTTCTTAATTATTCATAAAAAAACCTAACTATGATACTATTGCTCAGAATGAAATTCATAGTTAGTGAATAAGGGGATATAGAAAACGAGATAAATGAAATATTCAGGCAACGTAATCGTGAGATATTACCGAAGAGGCTTTCAAATACAGTTTGTTAACACCTTCTCTAATTTATCATTGAATCCAAACATAATTCTTAATGATTAAACATCAAGCACTGATATCAATTGTCAATTGGAATAAAATTATCCTTATGATAAAACTATTACTCATAAATCTTAGAAAATTTATATTTAATCATTAAAAATTAATAGATAAATATGCAAAAACGTATCTAAATCTATAAAAATTAATATCCTTTTACAATCGTGCAGTTGGTTTTCTAGATAATATGATTTTTTTTTATCCTTTTATATTCTCTCGGCACTCTTTCGGATGATGAAATTCAAAAGAGCATAGAACGGTTCGTGTGACTTGGGGACCATAAACACTATTTATAGAGATAATTTTTCAATTATCGTTTGGTATTTTTATTTCAACCCATTATAAAAATAGAAATTACCCAAAAAAATTCTACACATTAAAGGACCATAGAGGGTCAAATACATTAAAGCTCAAATACTCAAACTTTAAAACCTTAATTAATTTTTTTAATTGAACTTAACCTAATATGACAACCTGTAATATATAATTATTTCGTATATATATAAGACCAACAAGACATTGTTTGTTTCATATGTTCACTTATTATTGAATAAATAAATCAATTTCATATCGAAATGAACACCAAATTTGTTCAAGATGGGTGATTAATTCGTTGCCCCCTTCTAATGTCTCGTTCAACCGTTTTCCCTTTTTAAAGTTGCCCTATCAAAGTGTCAAAAGACATGATGAATATGATTGAATACAAATCTAAATGAGGATGAAAGCATGGATGTAGAATTTATTTATTTCATGAAGAATATTTACTCAAAAATATTTTGATGGGTCAAAATAAAAAGATGGACCATGATTGAATTGGCAATGCTCTTAGAGATCAATTTGCCCCTTTGTTGATTTTAAGCAAGGTTACCAAAATAATTTTTGGAAGTTTTGAAGACATTTAGACAATTGAGGGATATTTGGGGAATATTAAAATAGGAAGATGTCCACTTTGATAAATCTAAAACTATGTTGCATTGTTTGATAAAATTACAACAGAATCATAGTTTGTAAAAGAAACATTTCAATAATGAAGAGTGTCTTGAAAGAAACTTTACAATACATCTAATTAACCGAAGGATGCGTCATAGGATCTAATTATCATCAATCTCTAAGGAAATCAAAAAACTAAATGTAATAGCAATCAAAGAGCTGACCTTAATCGAGAGCTAATGTCATTACTTGCTTACTTGTCGCTGATCAAAGTTCTTACAACGCAGCAGATTCTTCTATAGGAATGGACTACAACCAAAGTCCTCATCTCAATGGGGGAGAGTCCAAGGAAGAGTTCTCAATTCAGTATGCCCAATTGAAATCAAACCTCTTCCTCTTATACCTCTTATACTAAGTCTCATCCTACAGGAACAATCCATCATAAATTTCATAACCTATTAACAGCTCATTAATATTAATGAACCGAGTTATTAAATCTATACATGCAATCCACATCCAATAGTCTAAATTCCCCTTTAGTACAAATATATTAGATCACTTAATGAGATTTTATCTTAATGAAAATTGTTGCTTGTTGTTAATTCAAGTGGTTGCTCACCAAATGGAGACTTAATCCTTCATGTCTTAGTCCATCCAAATATCCCTAATAAAATTAAGAATAATGTTATATACATGTTTTTAAAACATAGTTCAAAACTAGTCCAACTTGTTGTTGGAAATGTGAATGGAAGAAAGAGGTAGAGAAGAAGAGACTCCATTGTGTATGAGTTTAGTCCCATATTGAGAGTTTTTTGGCTCTATGGGTGATTTATATTATTGCACATGTATGTATGATGTGAACAAATAAATGGAGAGACTCTCTCTCACGCGTGGGTGCGCAGGGGAGTACAAATCCAAGGCCTGAATTGCATTGAATCAAGTTGACTCATGTGCAAGCATGACTTGCACGTGCCGAATGCTAGACCGGTTGAGACAAAATTTGCCCAAGTAGATGAACCAACATTTTACTACGTGAATAATCTTTTGCTCAAATGTATAACGCATGAATTAATTTAGATATGTAATTGGCGTTAGAAACAGTCGATGAGTAAATGGTCAGCGAGTAAAGACATTAAATGCTTTTTATTTGGTCATTTATTACAGCCAAGGGTAGACGCTCCTATATAAGAAGGTTGTGACCCTGGGCAGAAGTGCACATGAGCTATGTGCAAGAGATTTTCCTCCACCTTCGTTCCCTCAAAATCTTCTCTCCGCAGTGCATTTTCACTCGGTGGCTTGCCCGTGATAGCAATCGAGTATTTTCTCAGTTCACAATGATCCACCAGTGCTTGGTGGCAATCACTATTTGTCATTGTATCCTGGGAAATAGACGACTCAAGAGAACCTTGAAGCATAGCCGAAGGTGGGGTGAATCTATTTCAAGGAAACTGCGTTAAGCACAGGCCTCAACATCTTTCCTTCCCCACTCAGGCAACGTGTATCCCGACTCGGCGACATGCTTCTTGACTCGGAGGTTTCCTTTCCCGACTCAGAGTCTTCGCTTCCCGACTAAAGGAAGCATGCAGGTACTTTTGCTTCCCGACTGAAGGAACCACTCGATGAACTCTTCTCTCCCTAAATCGACTCCCGACTCGACTCTCGACTCAACTCGACTTGGCTTCCATTATGCTTCCCGATCGAAGAAAGCATTCAAGTACTCGTATCCTCTCGGGAGCACTCGATTGAACCAATCCCACTAGCAGCCTAAGATTATTCGCTCAAGTCATCTCGATAGATAAGTTGAAATTGATCTTATGTAATTTCAATTGAACTATAATTCCCCAATATCTCTGGCAGATTGTCCAACAATCTTGAAATAGACTCGATTTGTTGAGATGGTCACAAAAGTATTGAGGTGCAATAAACTCATCACGTGAATGCCCTCTTTGCCCCGATTGAAAATGTTTCAATCAACCATGGGGAAAGGCCAAAGAAGTTCACTAAGTTGAATTTCAAGAGGGGGCAGTAGAAGATGCTCTTCTGCTTGACCATGCTCAATCTGGCTCGGTTCTTGACTGAGGACCCTCCCAAGCATGCTGAGGATGCTTATGTTCAGACCATCAATGCAATGGAGGCATTGACTCATTCCAAGTACCTTTGCCGAAACTACATCCTCAATAGTCTTGTCGACTCGCTATACACTGTGTATAGCATGAAGAGAACAGTTAAGGAATTGTGGGAGTCCCTAGACAAGAAGTACAAGTCGGAGGATGCAGGGGCTAAGAAATTCATTGTGGGCCAATTCCTGGACTATAAGATGATTGACTTCAAGACGATGATCAGCCAAGTTCTAGAGCTTCAGGTGATTCTGCATGAGATTCACTCAAAAGATATGGTTTTAAGTGAAACCTTCCAAGTGGCAGCAATCATTGAGAAGTTGCATCCCCGCTGGAAGGACTTCAAGAACTACCTAAAGCATAAGTGGAAGGAGATGAACGTAGAAGAACTCGTTGTTAGACTTCGCATTGAGGAAGACAACAAGAGTTCTCAGAGAAAGTTGTTCTCTTAGGCTATTGTGAAAGTCAACATGATCGAGCATGGTCAAAACTCAAAACAGAAGAATCCCAAGTCTTCTAAGCTAGGACCTAGAGGAGGCATCAGCAAAAAGAAATTCTCTGGGAAGTGCTTCAACTATGATCGAGTCGGTCACAAATCTTCAGAGTGCAAAAATCCGAAGAAGAAGCGAAGATCAGCCTAAACGAGGGACTAGAAATGGATGACCTCTACACCGTGGTCTCTGAACTGACCTGGTGGGTTCAAACCCGCGGCAATGGTGGATCGATACTGGAGCCACCAGACATATATGCTGCAATAAGGAGTTGCTCAACAACTTTGAAGAAGTCAAAATCTTCAGAGTACAAAAATCTAAAGAAGAAGCAGGAGGTCAACCTGAACGAGGGACCAAAAATGGACGACCTCTGCGCCATGGTCTCCGAACTAAACCTTGTGAGTTCAAACCCACGACAATAGTGGATCGATACTGGAGCTACTAGACATATATGCTATAACAAGGAGCTGCTCCACAACTTTGAAGAAGTCAAAGATGTAGACAAACTATTCATGGAGAACTCAGCAACTTCGGACATCGTGGGCCAAAGAAAAGTGGTACTAAAAATGACATTGGACAAGAACCTCACTTTGAACAATGTATTGTATGTTCCAGAGATTCGAAAGAATCTAGTGTACAAATCACTGTTAATGAAGCATGACTTCCGCATTATTTTTAAGTCAGACAGAGTTGTATTGTCCAAGAAGAAAATGTTTGTGAGAAAGAGCTATGTTTCAGATGGGCGTTTCAAGTTCAATGTAATGGCCATTAGGCCTAAGATAAATAATAAATTGAAGGTTCTTCCACTTATATGCATGAGTTTTCATGTTTGTGGCATGGTAGATTAGGATATGTTAACTATGATTTGTTAAGTAGATTAATAAACATACCTACATTCTATCTTGATCCGAAACACAAGTGTGAGACTTGTGTTGTTAAATACAGCAAATAAAATAATTAAAATAATACGTGCTGACCGGAAAATAAGATTAAAGGAATTTTTGGGATTTTTCAGAAAATTTTCTGAAAAATTTAATGGAGCTAAAATGGCAAAGTCACGGAGATATAAATAACAAGCTTTTGGAAGGTCTGTTTGGAATATCAATTAAGTTGAGAGTTGATGGAATTAATTAAAACCTAAGTTGGAATTAATTAACCTAAGTTGAAATTCATTAAATTAAGTTTTCTATTATTAAATCCTAAGTTGAAGATTAATGGATTTCATTTAAACTTAAGGTTAATTATCAACCTAGGTTTATAAGATTGGGTAATTAATCATCTCCCCCAAAACTCACATTCGACTCCTCCCTACCTCATCGTCGAAGCCCTTCAAACTCAGCCATCACTCATCGACTCTGACGACATCACTGTCGCCGCCACCCCTCGTCATCGCCCGCCGGTCATCACTGACCATTACTGCTAGACCCCGGCCGGATATGTCAGCTCCCAGATCTTCTTCCTCTCTACCCGCGGACGGGAGCAGAACTCCGACCACCACAACCCTAGCCGAAGACATTACAGTCAAGCTGCTACCATGTGAGCTTCCCATCGTCGGTGCCGGCGATCCGCCTTCTCTATCGCCGAGATATCGTCGCTGATATCTTCCGATCTCCCTCACCCATCGTCGCCACCAGCATTCCCCTCAGCTCCGACCACCCTCAAATCCGATCCTCTCAAGGTGGAGTTCGTCGTCAAGATGGACCTTCTCCGATGCTAATGCAACCCCTGTTCTACACCCTCATTCGCCCACAACCATCCTAGCTACTATTCAGATGTCGGCCATTTCAACACCATCCTCACTGCTATTGCCTCTGGATATGATTTATTTTGATCAACTACTTTTGTTTTTACTCCGGCAGCCACCATCGTTAATGGTAAGGGCTGGTTGTTTTGATTTGGATTGTTTAGGTATATGATTATTGGTTGAATCTGATATGTTCGGCCATTAACAGTGATTTTGGTGCTAATAAGACACTACCACATGATCTCCGACCATCTTGGTTTTGTACCGATCAGCCACAGTCTAACCATTCACCATTCTGCCAGTAGAGCACACCTCCACTTCCGGCAGTCACTATTAGCAGGTAAGGAGGATGAGATTATGGGAAGAATTGTGATAATAATTAGTGGTATTAGTTGTTCTTGTATAAAAACATATCTACCTCTATGATTAGAAGATGTTGGGTTAAAAGATGGGATTGAATCTAATGCTAACCGGATTTGGTGATGTATTTAGAATTTGTGTTAAGATATGTGATATGATTAGATTGTTGTAGTGTTATGGTTTGTCTTGTAGATGAATTGGATCTATTAAATGGTATTGAATTGTAGAGGATGTGGAGTTGAATTTATTTGTTATGGAGTAATATGCATGTGATGTTTAGTTCATGTTAGATATGTTGAGTATGATTTTGGGGGCTATGAATTCAGTAATGAGTGTATTGTTATTATGTGGCTTACATCTTCGTGTATTGAAGATACATGTAGAAAGTGGAGAATTTGATTTGAGTAAGTTGTGGTACTATTGGATTTAGGGTTTGAATATCTATTATGGATTGGTTATGTTGTAATTAATTAGGGATCTTGGATGGATTCTAGGGTTGTTTGTATACGATTTCATGGATGACCTAATTGGATGAAACAATACCATCTGGGTTAGGATTATAAGGTTGAAAGAACTCTTGTTCCTAAACCTTGTAACTATCTTGGAATGAGATTGGATTGAACCAATTAGGATTTCCTAATTTGGTATGGGATGGAATTTAGTTGATGTTAGGGTTGATGATGCCAAACCAATTGGTTCATGATTAGGCCTAATTAATTAGGGTCTTGTTATGTGGAGTAATAAGGAGACCCATATGTGGGGATTCGGGTTGATCTAATTTAAGTTACCCTAAATGGTTTAGGGTTTGATTTAGTTCTTGGGTTAATAGTAGCACTTGATGTTAATTTGAGTTTTTATGACATAGGATACTGATTCGGAACGAGTACCTGGACTTGAAGATTACTCGACACGATCTAACTGGAGGCGGGTATTTCTTTCTTGATTTCCTTATAGTTATTGACCTTGGTGCATGATACATTTAGATTGTTATGTTAGCTGTGATACCTTGACTCTATTCACATTGCTACCTGAGTTTTGATACTCATATGCTTGTACCTTGAGATACTCTGTTTATTTTGATACAGTCTCTTGTTTATCATATCTGTAGAGTGTACATGTGTATGATTGGGTAACCATGTAGTTGTTTAACATGCGTGTAACGTGTGTTTGCTCCCATGTAGATCAGATAGTCCTTTTCATGTAGGGTTTTACATGCGGACATTATAAATCACATGTTATGGTCATGTAGTGTTAGACACGCATGAGGCGTGCATTTATACATACTTAATAGTTTATGCTTCATTTATTCCATGTAAATATTTATGCGGACAAGTGTATGACGTGTACCAAGGTTGATATTGCATATAGAGATTACCATATCTGATTTGTAGTTATTTACATGCATGAGGCATGTATCATGATTAGTATGTCTTCATGGATGTAGTTGAGTACATTTATTTAATTTAGACATATATGACGGTAGATTTACTTATCTATCTACCACCATGGTGATGCATGTATATTATCGACTGTCTCCCATTGAATTGGTTGAGTGAGCCGTAGCATCACAGTATTACTTGTATGTTATCGGCTATGTCTTCCATTAGGTTGGTTGAGTGAGTCGTAGCCTCGTTGATGCATGTATGCTAGCGATCAGTGCTCCCTTCGGGTACGAGCTAATCGTAGCATCGATGACGCATGTATGCTAACGACCAGTGCTCCCTTCGGGTATGAGCTAGTCGTAGCATCGATGATACATGTATGCTAGCGATCAGTGCTCCCTTCGGGTATGAGCTAGTCGTAGCATCGATGATGTATGTATGCTAGAGATCAGTGCTCCCTTCGGGTACGAGCTAGTCGTAGCATCGATGATGTATGTATGCTAGTGACCAGTGCTCCCTTCGGGTACGAGCTAGTCATAGCATCACAGAGATATATGGGCTAGTGACCAG
>JBBUKS010051533.1:0-10100 GCA_038050645.1 Hedychium gardnerianum
TATCATTTTTAGAAGAGGGGATAATGAAGGAGTTATAAGGCTTAGTGAACTTTTATGCATGTGGTGTATGACGCATGAAGAGAGCATTGATTTTGGCTCCTATTTTAATAGGCATCTTGTTAAGGCCGGGAAAACCCCTCCAGTACAATAATGGTTGGTGGTTAAATTACCCACATAGTTGAAATCCTCCATTTTGATTTGAGTGGGATGGAGAGCGTAGAAGGGAGTCCAAGTATTGATATAGGGGTGTGTTTATCTTCTAGGATGTTTGTTAAATATGACAAATAAAAAATAATTAAATAATATGTGTTAATAGAGAAAAAAGCTTATAGAATTTCCTAAAAATTTTTAGAAATTTTTCTGGATTTAAACAGAGCTAATATGACAAGTTTAAGGGGATATAAATAATAGACTTTTGGAAAGTCTGTTTGAAATATCAATTAATTTGGAAGTTGATTAATTTCATTAACCTAAGGTTGGAATTATTAACCTAAGCTTTGATTTATAAAACCTAAGTTTTCCCCCTCTTCCTTCACTCGAATTCAGCTGATCCTCCTCTTCTCTCCAATCCACCGCTGTCGATCCTCCTCTTCTTCCCCGATCCACACCGCCACCCACATCTCCTCGACTGATCTTCTCCACTAGCCACATCCCATGGCCAGGCCCCAATTAGAGAGCCTGTCTCTTCCCTCTCTTCTATTCTTCCCTGATCCACATCGCCAACCCCTCTCCCCATCACCTCTGTCGTCGAACCATCGGCCCGACGCTGTAGTCGCAGCCGCCCTCTTCTTCTCTATTGTTGGCCGCCGACTATCACTGCCAAACTCGGCCAACTACAGGCCATGGTAGCAACGAGCATCTGTGCCAAGCCCCAGCTGCCCGAAGCCATCCCAACATAACTGACCGATCCACCATTGTAGGCACCACTGGCGAGGCCGACTGATTTCCTTAACTTCACTCCGGCCGTCCCCACCTCCCGGAGCATAGTCGCCCTGCTGCCAACCCATAGTCGAGACAAATCCAGATCCCCCGTTCTTTTCTGGACATCCTCGTCGGCCACGCAGCCATTGCCGAGGCCGTTATTGCGAGCTGTTGGTTTGGGGTACGCCGTCGTCATAACCTGTCGCCAACCATTAGCTCCGATTGTCTTGCTCTGGCTAGATCTAGGCCAGATCTAATTGGTCATCCATTCAATTGATCTGATCTTCATGGTGAAGGTGATTCTGATTTGGGGCCAACTCCTGCTCCGACAAGTTACAACCTTCGGCCAATTGATAGACCTACACCTCCTATTCTGGCAGAATGCAAAGCTGCCGGCCAAGCTACCACTACTTCGGCCACTTCTGATTTTGGCAGCCACCCTAGCTAGGGTAAGGGGTATTGGTGATAGTTGATTTGGTTTGACAGTAGTTCTGGGGTTAATTTGTGTATTACCATCTTGTTACAGATTGATCAGTCAATTTTGCTCCGACCACTTCTGATTTTGGCAGCCCCATTACAGCAGGTAAGGACTGGTTGAGATGTTGGTTCATGTAGTTAAGTGTTCTTGCATAGATTTAATTTAGGGTTTGGTATGCGTTGGATCAAGAAATGAAATGGATGGTTGATTGGTTGGTGAAATAATTAATAAATAGGGTTTATGAATATCATTTGGTTAGGAAGTGAATTTTGAAGAAGTTTTTTTAGGTTCATGTACCCTGTAGTTGAATATGAGATGAATGTGGTAAGGTTGACCCAATTAGGGTTTCTTAACCGGCTTAGGATTTGATTCGTGATAAAATTAGCTATAAATTATGTTATTTGTGACAGGACTCTGATTCGGGACAAGTTCTTGGATTTGAGGACAACAAGAGCACGATCTACTTTTGAGGCAGATATTTCTTCTCTTGCTCTCATTTATAGTTATTGATCTAAGTGCATGATATGTTTAGATTGATATAGTAGCCGTATATTCCTTGACTCTATTCACATGTTACCTGAGTTTTGATAGTTTCTCGATTGTACTTGAGATGCTCGGTTTATTTCTATGCAGTCTCTATTGTTTTCATATTCTGTAGTGTGTACACGTGTGTGGTGTGCACAATAGGTACATGCTTATGATTGGGTAATCATGTAGTTGTTTGACATGTGTTTATGTTCACATATTAGTTTTAGTTTATTCGTGCCATGTAGTTGTGTACGTGTGTGTGACGTGTACATAGGATAATGTAAGGTGTGATACATTATTCATGATTTGTAGATGTGGATACGTGTGTGAAGTATACCAATAATGATGTAGCATTTTATTGCATGTTTTTGATTGTGTGGTGGACATGTGTGTGGCGTGTACCCTTGATATTGTAGTATGTATCGTATGTGTATGATTGTAGTTGTAAACATGTATGTGACATGAATCCTAGATGATGTATCATGTTAGTGACTATCATGTCTGATTTGTGGTTATAAACATGCGTGTGATGTGTATTATGATTGGTATGTCATGATGGATATAGTTGTGTACATTACATATATAGTCATGTACGATGATAGAATTGGTGGTATCCTACTCATCACGGTGATGCATGTATGCTATTGATCAGAGCTCCCTTCGGGTGTGAGCTAGTCGTAGGATTGCGGTTGCATGTATGCTATCGATCAGGGCTCCCTTCGGGTGTGAGCTAATCGTAGCATCACAGAGATACATGTGTGCTATCGATCAGGGCTCCCTTTGGGTGTGAGCTAGTCGTAGCATCGCGGTTGCATGTATGTTATCGATCAGGGCTCCCTTTGGGTGTGAGCTAGTCATAGCATCGTGGTTGTTGCATGTATGCTATCGATCAGGGCTCCCTTCGGGTGTGAGCTAGTCATAGCATCACGATTGTTGCATGTGCTATCGATTAGGGCTCCCTTCGAGTGTAAGCTAGTCGTAGATATGCTATTATTTGGGTTGTTATACCCTGGGCTGCCCTTGAGGCCATACATGGTAGAGAGTTTCTCCCGGAGCCCGTAGCTAGATAGCTAGCTCTTGTCTGCCCATGAGGCCATTCATGATAGAGAGTTTCTCCTACAAATAGGGACCCTAACATTTTGGATTGCCCACGAGTATCCGTGGTAGAGAATTTCTCCCGTAGTCCACAACTAACGAGATGGGTGTCTTGGTCTTTGTATACCCTGTGGTGGAGCATTGCCCCCATATACGAGACCCAATACTGTTACTTGTACCGATATATGCATATGAGATGCTATACTTATATTGATTATTGATGGTACATGCGTATGAGAGGCTATACCCATGTTATTTATTACTGACACTACTCATAATACTATGTGCAGTGGAGTAGGGTGCTTGTGTAGTAGAGGCATACAGGTGTCATCATTCGATGGTAAGTATATTCCTCCTTTGAGACTGTATACTTTGAATCCCTGTATCCTTTATTGTTCATGCACTATCTTCTTATACCCGCTGAGTATTTCTTTTATACTCACTACCCTTGCATTTCATTTTATTTCCAGGTTAGCAGATATATATGTTGATTGGGTCGCTTGGAGGATATTTGTCCGCGTCGTCCCATTCACATCAGACTTCAGTTTTCTCTTATCGCTTTGGTTTGTTTATGCTTCTGCATTTATTTATTTATTGTACCGGCATTGTAATAATTAACGTGTATTTGGATTTTTGGTTGTGTTGGGTTTTTTACTCTGATCTTGTTACATAATGTTTTAAGTCGTGCCGTCACGCAGTCATGCTTTTGGATTTCATGTTTGGGGTGGACCACTTTATATTCTTTACTCAGGTGGGTTTTATTATATACTTTGCGTGGTCTTGTTTGACTTGAGTTTTGTGGACTCATATCATGTTATATCTAAGATTATCACAAGGGGGTATCGTCCATCTCGACGGGTAATGGTTGGTGGGTTAATTACCCATATAGCTGAAATCCTCCATTTTGATTTGAGTGGGATGGAGAGCGTAGAAGGGAGTCCAAGTATTTATATAGGGGTGTGTTTATCTTCTAGGATGTTCATTTGTGATGGCGATTCATTTTCCTTTGTAATGAAAGATCGTACACCTTTTAAATTGCCAAATACCGAATACACCACTATCACCAACCCAGAAAATTGGAGGTTGGAGCAAGTCCCACCAATTCCTCCATCTATTGAGCCACATTTGCCCCCTTCTGAAGTTTCACCGCAATTGCATGGTAAAGTTATTAAGTAATAAAATATCGATCCTCAGGGACTGTTGATTGTGCACTATGAGTCCATTAGATAAGTTATCTAAACAATCGAAAGTTAGTTGAATGCTTGTGAACTAGAACTTGAGAGAGAGAGAGGTTGAGAGGTCCAAGATGAGAGAGGTGTTGGATCGGGTAGACCAGCTAGAGAGGGTGAATAGTCCTGCAATAAAAATTAGAACTTTCTCTTGCTAAAAACTTAGCAAAGACACACACTAGTTAAATAGCAAAAATAACATATAAAATAAGAATGACTCCGAGTTTACTTGGTTACAACCTTGGTGATTTTTAATCCAAGGCAAGTAAAAATCTCCACTAGCAAAACTCCTTCTTCGACAAGCGTCGGAGGTAGAGAACCTTCTTATAGAGTTGAATGTACAAGATTGTAGAAAACTAGAACAATTAAAGCGAGTGTGTTGTTCAAGAATAGAGGACGGGGCCTCAATTTATAACATTCTGGTTGAAATGACCATTATGCTGACATGACACTATTCATGGTGCCTCCATTAACTCAGGGCGCCTCCAACAGGGCAAAACCTGATCCACGTGCAACGGTCTGCTAATCTGGTAGCGTTGGGGATGCCTTTAAGCATTGGGGGCACCTTGAGTCAGCTGACATGGAATCCAGCTACTATCCACTGCAGCGGCTGTCAATAGGCGGTTGAGGCACCTCCATTCATTTGGGGGCGCCTCCAATGGAAAGTGGGTGAGGCGACTCCATTCGATGAGAGCGCCTCTAGCACCTGGCTTCACCAAGGTGCCTCCATTCAATGGAGGCACCCCAAATGGTCAACCATAGAGTTGACCATTCTTCTTTCGCTCGCTTTGGGTGATCTTTCGTCGTCTGAAGTTGAGCTCACCCGAACTCAACTTCTACCTTCTCCTCGAGCATACTTCCTCTCGGCTTCTCGTCCCTCAAACTGCGTCCTTCTCGCCTCGCATCCCTTGGACAACATCCTTCTCACTCCACCGATATACTCTTCCACAACTCCTCATCCCTCAAATGCACCGAGCTCATTGACTCATTTCCCATGTCATTCTTTTCGCTCGCTGCGTCTTCCGCTCGACTTCTCGTGTTCCTAAGTTCTTGAACACTTAGACACAAGGCATCAAAACAACACAAGACCTAACTTAAATCGATTGATCACATCAAAACTACCCCGGGGTACTTACAATCTCCTCTTTTTTGATGTGGATCAACCCGAGTTAAAGTTAGGGTAAATAAACAATAAGTTAAGCAAAATTAAAATCGTAACATGGATTTTGCAAATTTGTCACAAGCAATAGTTTCGCAATCTCACCCTTAACTTAACCCTTATAATTTCTCTCCCCTTTGATCACATAAAAAAATATGAGAAAATTGTTAAATAATTGAAAAAAGGGAAAAAATTTAATTGAGGATGAATACACAAGATAGAAATCTGTGTATTTTTATTGTAATTATTTTTCTAAGAAAATAATTTTGAATAGTTAATCTTCAGATTTTTCAAAAATAATTTGAAAATAAGTTTCAACTTTAGAAAAGTATTGAAAATTATTTTCAATGTAAAAAATAACCAATCTGATTTTAGAAAAAAAAATCACAAAAAAAACTAATTTTCTTATAGGAAGAAAATATTTTTCTTTATAGAAATAGATATTTTCAAATAAAAATACTTATAAATATAATTTAATGTCAAAAAACCTTGAAATTTTTTCTAAGTATTCAAAATATAATGGTTATCTGTTGAAAAATCAAAAATTTTAAAAATCAATTTCCAAAAATGTATAATTTAAAAAAATTTGATTTTTGTTAAAAAATTCATAAAAACTCATGCAATGGTCAAAAATTTTTGAAATTGTTTTTGTCAATAGAAAACATGATTGTTTATAACACAAAAAATTAGAACTGAATAAAATTGACCAGAAAGTTTATGAAAACTATTTTACAAAAACAATGTTAATAAATCAAAGTAATTTTAGCATGCATATAGTGACAATTTAATAAGTTAGAATAGATTTTGAAACCAAAAATAAATTTCTACCTACAGGATTGATCAGGTAGTTTTTAGGAATTTCATGTTTTGCAATTTGAACCCTTTGGTTTCTAACATACCAATTTAAGCCAACATTGTATCTAACATTTGTAGCAAAAGTATTCAAAAATGAATTTGAATTTCTATTTTTTTTTCTAACTTTTGTTTTTGAGTTTCCACTAATTCTTTTAATTTAGTATTTTCGTCATTGATTTTATCACAATCTTATAGTAAGCATGCAAGTTCCTTTTTTGTAGTGATATATTTGGTCCTAGTTTTACATAGTGATCTATTTAACATCTTAATAGCATCATAATGTTGATTAGAGGGGAGGTTACGTACCTCACTTACCGTGTCAGACTCGTAGTTCGAGGCTCCTCCTTCATCAATGCTCTCATTTGAAGTGGCTTTGTCATCTTCTGGTAGGTAGTCAGCCGTCAATGCTAGTCCGACGTATTCTTCTATTTCGGACTCTTCTGAAGACGAGTCACTCCACGTTACTTTGAGATTCTTCTACTTGACTTTTCTTGAACCTTTTTGCTTTTCTTTTGCTTTCCCGTTCAATTTGGGGCAGTTATCCTTGATATGCCCTTCTTCATCGCAATTGTAGCATCTGACTTTCCTTCTTCCTCGTAGAAACTTCTTAGCCTGTGTCTTACCAAAGTTGTTAGATTTAAAAATTTTATTGAATTTTCTTACCATATACGCTTCTTCTTCTTCATCGAGGAAAGATTCTAAATCTAGCTCAACCTTCTTGGCTTTTAGGGCCAAGTTCTAATTCAGCTCCTTTTCTTTTCATCCTATACATCGAGATTCATGTAATTTCAAAGTAGAAAACAAACTCTCTAAAGTACTTACCTTGAGGTATTTAGAGATATGATAGGAGTCTATTATTGACGTCCATTTTGGTGTTCTCAGAAATGCATTTAAAGCATACCTTAGCGAATCTTGATTTGTTACCATTTCTCTAAGGTTGGTGAGTCTAGTTATTAGCTCCTTGAGTTTTGCATGCAGTTGAACCGCCTTTTCTCCCTTTTCCATTAGGAGATTCGTTAGTTGATTCCAGAGTAGGTCTCACCTTACTAGCTTGGCCTTCGAGGTTCATTCATGGACCTCCAGGAACTTCTCCCATAGTTCTTTTGCGGAGTCATAGGCGCCGATCCAGTTGACTTCTTGAGACGGTAGAACACTTAGCAGATGAAATTCTGCCTTACTGTTTGCCACAAAATCTTCTCTTTGCTTTTTATTCCAGTGCAGTTCTTCAATTTCTTCTCCGTTCTCATTCTTGGGTACTTCAAAACTATATTTAATGAAAACTATAATATCAAAAATTAGTTTAAAAAAATACCTCCATTTTTCTTTTCCAGACGGTGAACTCCCCCTCAAACTTCGATGGGTGGATTCTTGATCCAACCATCTTCTTATTGTTTTAGTTGACGGTTAGTCCTTCTAAAGTTGTTGGGCTCTGATACCAATTGTTAAATTGGGTAGACCGGCTAGAGGGGGGTGGGGTGAATAACCCTATAATAAAAATTAGAACTTTCTCGTGCTACAAACTTAGCAAGGACACACACTAGTTAAATAGTAAAAATAACATATAAAATAAGTTGGACTCCGAGTTTACTTGGTTACAACCTGGGTGGTTGTTAATCTAAGGCAAGTAAAGAGCTCCACTAGAAAAACTCCTTCTTCGAGCAAGCGTCAAAGGTAGAGAAACCTCTTATAGAGTTGAACGTATAAGATTGTAGAAAACTAGAGCAGTTAAAGCGAGTGTGTTGTTCAAGAATAGAGAATGGGACCTCTATTTATAGCATTCTAGGCGAAATGACCGTTATACTGACGTGATACTATTCGGGGCACCTCCATTGACTCGGGGCACCTCCAACAGGGTGAAACCTGATCCACGTGTAATGGTATACTAATTTGGTAGCGATGGGGGTGCCTCCAAGCATTGGGGGCGCCTCGAGTCAGTTGAGGTGGAATCTAGCTGTTATCCATTGCAATGTGCAATGGTTGTCAATAGGCGGTTGAGGAGCCTTTAATGGAAAGCGGGTGAGACGCCTCCATTCGATGAGGGTGTCTCCAGTGCTTGGCTTCACCAGGGCGCCTCCATTCGATGGAGGTGCCTCGAATGGTCAACCACAAAGTTGACCATTCTTCTTTCGCTCACTTTGGGTGATCTCTAGTCGTCCAAAGTTGAGCTCACTCGAACTCAACTTCGATCTTCTCCTCAAGCAGACTTCCTTCTCGGCTTCTCGTCCCTAGGACACCTTCCTTTTCACCTCGCGTCCTTCAGACCGCATCCTTCTCGCTCCACAAGTGTACTCTTCCACAACTCTTCATCCCTCGAATGCACCAAGCCCGTCGACTCATTTTCCGTGTCATTCCTTCTCGCTCATTGCGTCTTCTGCTCGACTTCTCGTGTTTCTAAGTTCTTATACACTTAGACACAAGGCGTCAAAACGACACATGACCTAACTTAAATCGGTTGATCACATCAAAACTACCCCGGGGTACTTACAAGAGGTTGGTTGTTAAGAGAGAAGATGGTTTGGGGAAGGTGATCCTAGGATGTAGGTTTCATCATGATGTTAGTTAATGATTCAATGAATTGTTCATCTCCTTACCTCCATATTTACAATCTTGTAGGGATTCTAACCAAATTATCGATAAGAACCCATGAAGGTTACACCAGAGTGCTTACACTGTTTCCTTTCAATGCTTTTAAGTAGAAGAAGTAATATACAAAGTCCGATTAAAGGACTACCCTCTATCACCAAGAGATCCCTGGTAATACAGTTTATATAACACAAGTTACTTCCTAACATTGAAATGGTGAAAACTCATTAAACTCTAATTATCTAATCCCTTATGGAGAATTGGCTCCAATTCAAGGCGATAACTCTAAAGAGTCCAATTAAAGGACTATCCTCTATCACTAAGGGCTCTCCGGTCATACAATCTAGAGAAATCTTTTCTACATGGTGACAATCCTTCACCTCCACATGTATAAATTTCACACACACATTCAATCAAACATAACTAAAGCATCACACACATGGAACAAATCATAAACACTTCATAGAATAAGGAAATTGGCAAATCCATAGTATATACATCAACATCACATCACATCATAATTACTCTTTAAATCCTAGAATCTAAGAGATCTTCTCCATTGCAAAGGAGAAACAAACCAAAGACAAGAAATATAGCATTCTTACAATCCAAAAAAAGAGTGGAGAAGAAGGAATGCTTATCAAGGTGTTGTTGTTGTCTTTGGATGAAATCCTTGCTCCCAAAGTGAAAAGATCGTTGAAATCGATTAGGAAATGAACCTCGTAGGTTCCCTTAAAGGGGAAACCTTTCCTCCCCTCGAAAAGGGGATCATAACCAATTTTATAGACCCATGCTTGTGCCTCTTCGCTACACGGTCGTGCCTGTGAGGCACGACCATGCCATGGGGAGTTCTAGGATGTTGGTGCTGGAAGCACCAGCTAATTGAACGTATGTTTTGATAGATGACAAAAGTCCAAAGTTAAAGGTTATTATTATATAATGAGTCAGACTGAGCATGTAGAAAGCTCAAGAAGAAATTCTTAAGAGCACTTAGGCAAGGTGAAAGTCTTAGTTGAGGCTAGGCAAAGAAGTCGTGGTAAGTATATTGGGCAAGAAGACCTTATCAGGGAGATTGGGCAAAGAAGTCTTGGTCTGGGGGACTGGGTATAAGTCTTGGTAGATTGAGGACATTGGGAAGAACTCCTAGGGGTTGAGGATGTTAGTAGAAGCCCTAAAGCCAATCATGTGATGGTTGACGAAAGGACTCAATGTATCATATTCTTGTATTAATAAAGGCATGTTTTGGTTATTA